>CM018912.1:15498870-15501370 GCA_009663005.1 Actinidia chinensis | reverse complement strand
GGTGGGTCAAAAAATCGAGGATTGGTCACTTCACACTCTTACGAGCTTTAAAATTAGACTATGGAACGAACTTGGGCTCCTTTTTGACCCAAAACATTTTGATGACTCTTACGCTTAAGTAGGATAAATCTTTTGGCCCGTTTGACTTTGACCTAACTTTTTTGTATAGATTTTTTAACCACCTTTGTTAGGTTTTCATCATTAATGAATTTTTTAAATCTTTATATTTTTTCAATTCTTCAAGAATCTTAAAAAATAAATTTTTTTTCTAAAATTGTATTCATCCAATTAACAATCCTTTTAAGTGAGATGCAAAATTAGGAAGGAGTTTGAACCTTAAGGGCATAGTTATCAGAACCGGATTGGATCGGACGGTTCAATTGGGAACCGGACACTTAACTAATTTAGTAAACATATTTTACCGAAAATGCAAGCGAAGTGCATTGAATCGAAAAAATCGGATGGTATTTTATCAAATCGTTGAATTGGGCATTTTTTAACACATGCAAATTAATTGACAATAATTTGCTTCAATTTAAAGAGAGGGTTTCTACTTTCCTTTCTCTCTCTCTTTCTCTATTTATTTCATTTGTCTCTGCCCCATTCTCTCTCTATTCTCGTATCTCTCTCCCACTCTCTCTCTCTCTCAAAGCCCTAATCCCTCTCTCCCCTTTAGTCCCTCTGTGTATCTCAATCAGACCCTATGTCTGAATTGATTCCTTTTCTCCATTTCCTGTGTTTTGATTCCTTAAAGAGATTGGTAAGCTTCTATGTCAATCTGGGTACTATTTGTTTTTGTGTGTGTGTGCATGTGCATTTTTACTCATCTGCTAATAGATTTTTGGTGGGGGTTTAGTTTCCATGCAATTCCAGTTGATTCTGGTGTGATTTGGTGTTGATTTGTGTTGCAAGTGTTGCTAATTGATGTGGATGTTGTGCTATTAGTTGGAATTTTTTTTGTGTTCACAATTTATTTTTGTTTTTTTGGTGGTTGGGAATTGGTTTTTGGAGATTGTTATCTGATTTTTCCAAATGGTGTTTTGGGTTCAGTAGAGTTGAATGTGCTTAGTTAATCAAGTTTTGGTGCTTTGTTTGTGGATTTTATGTTATTTGTAAGGGGACAAATTATACAAAGACGTAATCCGGCCTTGCTAGGGCAGAAACCTCTCTGCTGAGCTATCACTATGAAGTAAGCTCGGTGATTCCCTACGCCGGAACTCAGTGCGGATACTACTCAACACTGGCCTTGCTAGGGTGGAGGTTTTCGCCATTTGCCGCTACAGAGCGAACTCGAAGACCCTCTATGTTGAAGCTTGGAACAGTCACTACCAAAGACAAATGCCGTTTGAGATAGGGCCATCGTTACCTCCGAGGTACCGCTGTTCAGCGAGCTCGGAATAATAACTATGCTGGAAGTTTGGACGAGGGGCAACGAACGACTGTAATCCCAGATCTTACTGAGGAAACATACCTTCTATCCCAAAGGATGTTACGAGGGACAGAAGGTGACTTGCACGTCAGAATACCTTTTGATAGCTCCAATACCCAGATGGAGACGTCATTAGTTGCTGATGAGCTACTAGCCATGCCGTAGAGGCATGGCTGGGTCAACTGCCTATTCACTAACACGGCAGTCGGCACGTGTGGGTACGTGCCGAGATGCAGCCTGTCGAGTGACAAGACAACTAGCGCATCAAGCCACGCGCTGAGTTAGAGTATAAAAGGGAACATTGTTGTTCTCACAAAGATACGTGCAACCTTACTAAGGAAACATACATACACTTTCTCTCTCTAAGTTTTCAAACATCTAACTTGACCGTCAGAGGACTATTTCTTGGAAATAGCTCTGGCGGCCGTTCTCATGTTTCGGTGATTGCAGTTAGGGCATCGCCGGTTAGACAGACGACGAGTTAAAGCTACCTACGCAGTCGTAGAACTGGCGTGGATGTCTATCCTCGATTTCCTTCCTCTCATCCTTCAAACAAACAACCCCATAATTGGCGCCATCTGTGGGAAATCGATTATAGACATTCGCCAAGCCATTTTTGATTGCATCATATGTAATATCCCGACCCTAAATTAGATTTACTTTATTACAGAAATAGAAATTGTTGGAATTAAATTTAAGCAATTTAATATATTTTGGGGTTAAAATTAAAAGATTAATAACTTTTGGGTTAAAATTAAATGAGATATTTAGATAATAAAACTATTTAAAAGTTAAAGGGACTAAAATGTAATTTTATAAATGGATTTGTGCCACCTCATGGGTGACTCTTCCATGGCTGCTTCTCTTCTTTGTCTTATTTAGAAGACTTTTGTCTATAAAGAGAGAAAGATATGGAGAGGAAGAAAAAAAAAGAAAGAAAGATAGAAAGAAAGAAATGGGAGAAATTATATGGTATGATTAGTTTTAATCATGAGAGCTATGATGTGAAATCAATGGTGAGATGATGTCGGATCGAGGTAAAATTTTAGTATGATGATCATAGGAGCCAGA
>CM018912.1:15473870-15476370 GCA_009663005.1 Actinidia chinensis | reverse complement strand
CTCCCGTGAGTACCAAGCTCTCCCGCACGAAGGTTGTCCATTTGGAGAGAGCTAGCCAAGTCCCAAGCTCTGAGCTCTCCCTCACGCCGGTTTTCCATTTGGAGAGAGCTCTCTGAGCTCTCCCAGCGAAGGTTTTCTCTTGGGAGAGAGCTTCCCGAGCTCCCGCGAGTACCAAGTTCTCCCCCATGAAGGTTGTCCATTTGGAGAGGGTTCTTTGAGTTCTCCCAACTCTGAACTCTCCTGACAAAGGTTTTTTCAATTGGAGAGAGCTTCACGAGCTCCCGTGAGTACCAAGCTTTCCCACACGAAGGTTGTCCATTTGAAGTGCCGTAGGGGAAAGCTCGGAGCTTGGAAGTCGATCAACTTCGAGCAGCGCGAGCCTGGCCTTCTTCAGCTCGGACTCCAAGTTGCCTGTCTTTTTTTAGCCTTCTTTAGCTTGGCCGAGTGCTATGCCATGCAGTCCAAGATCGCCATCGCTCTTTGAAGGCTCTGCAAACTAAAAGCACAAAAAAGCTAAGTTTTGGATATAGAAGTCCAAAAGTACCAAAGTCATAATGCTCACCTGAACGTGCTGCATCACCAAAAGACTTATCATCGTCTCCGAGGTCTCTTCAGTGAGGGCGATGATGTCATTTGGCAACATGACAGCCCGCCCAAGAGCCACGCTAGTGTCATGATCTTGCGCGGAGTCATCTTTCGTCACTTGCCTACTGAGCTTGCATGCGGAGAACTCAAGCTTTTAAAGCTCGACAACTGCAGCTGAGTTTGTCTCCCATATTTTTTGTTGGTGCCTCTTAGGCGCGCCTGCCGAGAGTTCCTTCCCTTTGTGTTTGCCCGAATAAGGGACCTCAAGTGAGCTCAAAATGACCCCCACTATCGCTTCAGCCAACTCCACGATGGGATCAATGGTTTGTTGAGGGATAGGAAGAGCTACCATGGTGGGGGGATCAACAGCCGGAGTGGAGTGGCTTTCTTCAAATTCCTAAACCTCATTATGTCAGCTTTGCCCGAGCTCAGTCCAACGGCCTCAACCTCTATCATGGACTGAGGGGGAACACGGGCAAGATTGTCTGAATGCTCGTTGTCCAAGCTCGAGATGGAAGTGGGTAAGGTTGGATCCTCTAGCTTAACTAAGGGAATCACTCGACCCCGTATTCTGTTCAGCACGAGCTGACTAATGGCCTCCTCCCCCTCCTATTCTTCACTATCAATGGGATCCAGGGAAGTATAGCTTGATGAGCTTAAAGTGACACCTTCTTCACGACTTTGAACCCAGGCAGTAGGCTAGAGCTCGCCGTTGGACCTCTTCGGACTGAAAGCTCCATGCCACGAAGCCCGGTCTTCAATGTGCAAAGGAGGAAGACTCGCCTTAACAAGCTTTGAGGTCCTACGAGGAATTGTGTGCTAATAGATCAGCTCGTACAAGAGGAGCGCAGACACATCCCTAGATTCTTGCCGGTTGTTGGCAGCTTGAATAGCCTCCTTGCAATCGTCGAAATGGCATTTAAACCTGTCATTGAAATTTACATAGGCAACAAGAACAACTATCAACACCGTTATAAGGAAAATTCATAAAACATGAAAAGTGCGAACTCAACCAAAGAAATACTTACTATCAGGAAAATGTTCGTTGTACCTCAGGAATGACCAAAGGCCGTCATCCCCAGCTCAGAATTCTCAAGCATCCAAAAACCAAACAAACTCGTCAAGAAACAAATCTTTGTTCGGGGGGTCAGTGACGAATCTCGTTTGAGGCTAGTTAGGATTCCTTAAGCCCAAATAATGATTACCCTCAGGCCTCGTTTGATAATTGTGATAGAATTGGTAGGATTAGTAATGAGGTGGCATTAGGATTGGGATTAATAATGAGTAGGGATTAGTAATGAGGGCAATAGTCCGACGGAGGTGTTTGGTTTGCACGGGATTAGACAGTGGGATTAGTAAATATCAAGGGTAATGTGGTCAATAGTGTCCAAAACGTTATGGAATATTTTCATGAAATTTCATACTTTCCCTTTATTTACATAAATATACAAATATCAAGGGTAAAAATATCAATTTGAGGCCTAGGAGTAGGGGGGATTGTTAATCCCACCCCCCCCATGGGATTAACAATCCTACAAAATGGTGGAATTAGTAGTCCGGTCGGACTATTAGTCCGGCCATTAATTGCCAAACCAAACACGGGATTAGGGGCCCCACGGACTCCTAATCCCAATCCCCCCTCCCTAACCCGGTTATCAAACATGGCCTCAGAGAAAAGGTTGTCCGGTTCCTTCTTCGGCCGAACTACGGTTTATACATGTACAGGTCTACGGCACTGAAAGTCTTGTCTAGTATCTACATCAATGTATCCACCATGGTACAGACAAAGTTGACAAACATCTGCATAAAGGTAAAATGACAACATGCCATCACCTTTTTTAGCAACGAGCTGATTAAGAATCAGAGCCTAGCTTGGTAGATTAGCCAAATGCGAACCGAGATGCGATTCGTATTG
>CM018912.1:15453870-15461370 GCA_009663005.1 Actinidia chinensis | reverse complement strand
CACTCTATGAAAAAAAAACTTTAGAGGATCCGAATCCCATAGAGAGACGGAGAACAGAGTATTAGAAAGAGAAAAGATGAGTATTTATTTATTCATCTCTGAATACTCCATGTAATTAATGTTTTTTTACATTTTTATTTAATTTTAACCCCAATAAACCCTTATTCCTAATTTTCATTTTTATTTCTCCTTTGTGGATTCCCCAATTCCCATTCGTTCCTACTCTTCCTTGCTGAGCTATAACATCTGTTAGTATATACAGTCGTATACTCTCTCAGACTCATATTTGACTATTATTATTTTATTTTTAGGTATCTCAAAATATATGTTACTTTTTTATTCTTAGATTTATATATTATTTACATAATATTTTAATTAAAAAATTCAAACATAATTATTGCAGAAATAAAATAAAAAAATTAATACAAATTAAATGTAATAATTATATTTTTTTTAAAAGTTAAACTTTTTCAAAAGGAGACTTGAATATGACTGGGGAGAATATATGGGCAGTAATCTTCTAGTTTTATACATTTTGTTGATGACTATGATATCAAACGTGGAGTATTCTTTTTTGCAATTACAACGTTAAACTTGTTCTTAGTCATTTATGCCTAGAAATTAGTGGTGGATATCGTCGAAGTAGCCCGCCTAGCCTGCTTTTTTTAAAAGCTTAGAATTGTAATAAATTTTGTATATTTTGATCAAAATTTATAAACTTAAAATAAAATTTGTATAATTGGACCAAAATTTGCACACTTTATATTTTACATGATTTTATATTAATATATATCTTATTTAATATATCTTGATGAGGATATTCTAAATATATAATTTTTATTAAAAAATAAATATTTATAATAAAAGTTATAATAATTTAAAATTTAAAACACAAAAAGATAAACATTATGCATTTATATGGACACCCTTACGTAGTGCCCATATCAATCCCTCTTATAATATTTTAAAACAACAGGGGTGAGGGTACTAAGGTAAAATTACATGTGAAAAAAAGACTATTAACATGTAAAAGACTATTTAGTTTAATGTGAAGAACTTTAATGATATTAAGTTATAAACAGTGTCACGACTCAATCCATTTAAATAAATGGGTCATTCTTAACACATATGTCATCGTAACAAGTTAGTGAAGTTCACTCACTAAGGCATACTACTAAATTAGTTTAAATTTTTTTGTACCATTCAATATATTTATACTCAAATGCAATAGTATATACGAAAGCGTATTTAAATTAACCAGAGGTGGCGTGACGTTAGAAAATATATAAATATATTTAGAATGTAAATATTTATAACTATTGTCATGGCCATAATTCCGGTACAACCGTCATCAAAACTATTCAAATTCAAAACAACTAACATTCATATAATAAGTACATAGCATAGGACAAAAAAATTGACTAAAATCATCTGCCTCAGTCGCGCTCTACATTATTCTCATTAACTGAAATTGTTATGTACAATTACGTTTTAAGCACTTGGCGTGTGAGTCAAGTTATATAAAACATACGTATGTCCATGAAAGTGTATATCAATAAATTCATCCATGCTTGAAATAACTTTACTTTTGTCAATCATTTTTATTTCAATCATTGGCTCATCTATGCCAATTTATACTTGATATTATATCAAGATTTCAAATTATATCAATTGACACATGTAACGCATTTACTTGTTCAACAACCACCAGTATTTAGGAAGTGACCCCAATAATATGGTATGATACCACCCATGATCATCTGATTATGATCTCTTTATTACATCAGCTCATTATATTCTTCTCCCCTAGCGGACAGGGTATCGTTTGAATTATGTGTCGTTTAAATCATACATTTTAAAATAATCATGTTCCACAATCCATGGCACGTTTAAACATAGCATGCATTTTATTGTAGAATATCACGTTTTCATAAATCAATAACACACGCTTTCATCTCAAACTTCTTTTAAGTAAGTTAAACATAACAGGGCTCACCTTATGCGTATTTCACACTCTTTTTGTGCCCGCTCATAAGCTAAAGTAACGATCCCTCGATTTTCGATCCTATAATTAAAAATTCTGAATTTATTATCCCTCATTCATTGCATACTATATCTGCTTACTTATATTATTGTTTAGTACGTCGAGTCTAAAGGTAGAAGGAGTGTAAGGTATTGAAAGAGACAAGTTTTTCTAAAAAATTGTCTTTCATCAAAATTTAGCTAAGTATGAGAAAAAAAATTTGAAATATTATTTTCTTCAAACCATATTTTTCATCAATTGTTATTTATACCTTGAATAGTCAGAACTGATTTTATGAGATTTTTTTACAAGGTATACCTTCCATAACAGAAAAATTATTTTTAAAATAATTGCCCAAAATCGTTTTGTATTAAAACTGAATTTTTATTTTTTGATTTAATGAGAATTAAATTTTATTGTATTTTTTATTGAATCCAAATGGAGGGTATTTTCTTATTTATATTGTAAATTTAAAGTAAAAAGAAAGGTAAGGTTGAAGACTAGACCAATATTGGAGGTTCAGTTGGTCAAAAGTTGTAAAGATGTTCAGTCCTCGATCATTTGGTCCTAAGTAGTGGCCAACCTTGGTGACCTCAAACAGTTGGGGGACAAAAGTTCGACCGATTGGTTCTAAGTAGTGGCCAACTTGGGTGACCTTGACTGCTTGTGAAAAATGGTTCAACCGGTCGAGCTAGAACAATGGTTTAACAAAGTTACCTCAATTGGTTAGTAAAGATGGTTCAACCGGTTGGGATGAAACAGAGACTTAAGACTTACATGTTCAATCGGTTGAGCTCAAGTCTCAATCGATCCAACTAGGGAAACTATGAATTGATTATTTTTCCTAGCTTAGATTCTAAGCCTATTTTGGGCCACTAAACCTCTAAAATAAAAAAACTATTTTGAATCAAAGTTATAGGTATTTGAGATATCTTACTTAACTCGAATAAGACCAAAAGGTCATTGTATAAAAGACTTACGCCCAAAATACTAATTAACTATTTTGAAAAAAACATGACATAGTTTCTACTTGGATTTCAATCCTAACATGGTGTACACGTGTCGTATTTTTAACAATTTATAAAAGTTAAATCATGATAGGGTGTTATACTCATATTTCAAGTTTTAAATACTTATTTCATGAAAAAATATAAAAATAAATAGGAAAGAAACAAAGGAATTTACTTGAGTACGAAGAAGAACCAAGTGATATATTACTTACTGCTCTTTCTCTCTACCTCTCTTTTTCCCTTTTTCTTCTCTCTCTTTATCCACTTACCTCTTTCTTTTAAGCTCTTTTTCTGTCTTCTTTCTTTTCTTGAGCACAAGTTCCCAGCAAAATTGCTTGGACAAAATTGGATTGTAATGTGGACTTTGGGATTGGCTAGGTGCCTTTCTCCATTTTTCTTTCTCCATTTAGCTCTCTTTCTTTCAAGCTCTCTTTCTCTCTTCTTTCTTTTCTTAAGCACAAGTTCCCAACAAATTTGCTAGGACAAAATTGGAGTGTAATATGGACTTTAGGATTGGCTAGGTGTGAGTCATCTAGTGACTCATGGTGTGAATCATCCAAGCCATTAAAGCTTGTGGTAGGTCAAGGACCACACCACCACGTGGTCCTCATAGCTCCACATGGTCCATCCATGATAACTCAACACTTGTCCCAATTTAAAATATATGTCCAATTTTTATGTTCGGTTTTATCAGAAAATCTTATTCTGGTATATATTTCTATTATTTTAAATTTTTTAAAAAGAATTAAAATGCCACTGGTATGTTTATATATTTACCCTTATTAAAATAAGGTAAAAATTTATTTACGAATCAGGTATTATAAAAAGTGTATTGGCCTAATATATATATATATATATATATATAATATTATTTAATTTATATTATTAATTGTGAAATTCTTTGAATTATTTTTAAAAAATAATAATAATTATATTTTATTTGGTATTACGTTTAAGGAATTATAGATCACTTTGTTATTGTTGTTGTTGGTGGGATAGATTCATCCCCCTCTCTCTCTCTATCTGGTAAGTGACAGAATTGTGGGCCCCGACGTTTGGGAGGAGTGTAATGATAATTGGCATTTTTTATTGTTATAATCTACTGACCGAGTTTCAAAAAGGAGTTAAGTTCGGATTCGGTTTGCATGGAGTGTTTTTAGAATGTAAAAAATAATATTATTTTAATTGTAACTATAAAATGACGCACTCTGCTAGAATGTACAAAATAATATTATTTTAATTCTGACTATAAAAGGACGTCGTTTTATAATTAATTAAAATTACGTCGCTTTGATTGTACATACAATGACTGATGCACGCAGCAAATAGATAGAAACTGTACAGAATGTTAGTACAAAGTACCAGTACAAATGATCTCTGACCCTCCGTGACCATGATATTTCGAAAGAGTGGTGATTACACGAGAGCGCGCCCGTAGTAGTACCACAGGATCGCCCCCATGACCTCACCACAGTTACATATTTTGTTTCTGAGTGGCTTCAAAAATAAATAAGACATAATTTGAGAAAAATTATGTGACTGTGGTGAGACCATGAATGGCGCTCCCGTGGTATTACCACAGACGCGCTCCCGTGCGATCACCACTCATTTCAAAATATGACTTCGCTAAATTTATATATTTTGTGCGAAAGACCACTGAAATGAGATTCCCCCTAATTCAAAATTTCAAATCCCAGAACTTGCTATTTCAATATGGAAAGAAAATAAACAAAACAATTAGAGAGTTTTACTTTAAAATTCACTAGACTAATCTTCTAACACATTTAATCTTTGTCATAAAAATTTAAAATTTAAAATATTTTTATCATACCGGATAAAAATACCTTCGTAATTTTTATACCTCTTATTATTTCTCACTACACCCCCACCATCCCTACCCTCTCCGGCAACCACGACCATCGATTGGAGGCTACTTTTCGCTAGCGACTTTTTGACAAAAAATTTAAGAGATAAATTTCACTATTATAAAGTTCACCAAAAAATCAAACAATAAAAGTTCACTAGTATCATAAAAACAATAAAACTCAGCTTCTATAAAGTTTACTATTTCAAACAATCAATTTTATTATTTTGAACAATAAAACTTAGCTATAAACTTTTAACCATTTTTCTACCATAACAAACTCTAACTAACTGTTATTCGAACATAAACAAACTTTGATATTCAAACAAATAAATTTAACTATGAATAAACAAATTTAATTGTTCAAATAGATAAACTTAATTGTTGAAAAAATAAATAAAAATATATACTTAACCAATAATTTAAACAAATAAATTTAGTTTTTACAAATAAAATTGATTGTTCATACAAATAAACTTAACTATTACAGATAAACTTAACTTTACAGATAAACTTAATTGTTTCGAACAAATAAATTTAACGTTGAACTTTTAATTATTTTTTTATTCACAAAAATAAATAAAAAAATTGTTTAGCATTGATTTTTTTGAAAACAAACATCAACATATAAGAAATAAACACAAAAGAACTTTATTTAGAGAGAGAAAGAGACTTCACACCAGTGAAGATGGCTGGTTGTGATGGTAGGTCATGGCAGCGTTGTATAATTCATATCTGAGAGATAGGAAGATAGAGAGATGAAGGAAAGACGGTTTGGTGGCAATTGAAACTTTGGTTTGATAGTAATGGCAGTAAGGAGATGTGGCCTTCTGGCGCCCGATGATGGTGGAAAGTCGTTGCGGTTTTTTAGATATGTATATGCGTGTGTGAGAGAGAAAGAGATCTGTAAGAGTTGGTGGCGACGACAGTGTGGCTATGGCGGCGATGGTTGTGGAGGTGATGGTGGTTTGGCTATAGTAGACAGAGAAAGTAAAAAGAGAAGCTGAGATCTATTTTAAAATATATTTTTTTTTTGTATTTTATATTCTAAGTTATGAAGGAAATACAATATTATTCAATTAAAGGATTTTCACTCATAAACCTAAGTTTTATGGAACTTAGTCCAATCATATTTTAGTTTGATGAAATTTTTATTATTCATAAAAAATGATGTAGATTAAAAGTTAGTATAAGTCCAATACGTTAAGCATAGGCAAATTTTTGAGTTCCGACCTTGAGTGTAGGCTAGCAAGGCCGCCGTCTTGGTCCTCTGAGTTTTGTAAAATTTTAGGGCCAAAGCAGAAATAGAGTTTAGTTACTAAGAGTATGTTTGGTAACGTTTTTATTCTTTTAGTTTTTGTAAAATAGAAAATAAAAATATGTTTGTATTCATCTATTTTTAAATTATTTTAAAAAATAAAAATATATTTGTTTTCACCTTTCTTTAAACTATTTTAAAAAAAGGTGGTGGTGGCTGCGGTGGCGGTGGCAGTGGCGGAGGTGGTGGCGGTGGAGGAGGTGGCGGCGGCTGTGGTGGAGGAGGAGGTGGCAGTAGTTGAAAAAATTTGGAAGAAAAAATTTTGTAAACAAAATAAAAATAACTTTTTCTTCTTTTCACTATTTTAAAAAATAGTGGTAGTAATTTTGCCTTATTTTCATCTATAAATAGCAACACAAATAAGTTTTTTGTTTTTATTTATAAAAAAATAAAATAAAAATAGAAAAATAAAAATAAAATAGTTAACAAACATAGCCTAAAAAATTGAAAAACATGACCCATTTTTGCCATTTTTCCTATTTTTCCATGTTCGATGATTAGTAATTGCCTGTGTCTACGGGCACTACGTAAAAAAATATAAATAAGATATATACGTCAGATAAAAGATACATTGCATGCATATACAAAAAGATACATTGCTACAAAATAGAGAACAAATTAGAAATTATAATAATTTTGAAAAATTTTTGCTAGTTTGGGAGAAATAAGGAAAAAAAAAGGTGTTTTAATTTTTTTTTGGTGTGAGTTCCACTAAAAAATGATCCAATGGGTAAATAATATGTACAGATTTAAGTTTTGTTTGGTACCAGCTTTTTGACTGACTTTTTTAAAGCTTATAAGCAAAAAAGTCAAAAAAATTTGACTGTTTTGCTTTTCTATTTTTGTTTTTTGGTTATTTTTAGCTAAAGCCAGAAAAGCAAAAAAACAAAAAAATCTTAGTTTTTTTGGTAGCAAGCTTAAAAAAGTTTGGCTCTTAACCATTATCAAACGGACTCTTAGAGATTTTTTATCCATTGGATAAGAATCTATATAGGTCTCACACATTTGAGAAGAAGAAAGTGATATTTGTTTTTGGGAAAAAATAATCTTGGGTGAAATTTCAACCGTTGGATTAACTCAAATGGATTTCAACCGTACGTAGATAGTAGAAGATAGTTTTGAAATGCAAAATGAGTTGTGTTTTATATTATACATGTCATTTTGTACATCACCGCCTTATTTTAAAAAAAAATTAAGATCACAATATAAAAATTCGGTGATGGTATTGTAATTTAGCTCTATTCGAAGATTAATTGCAGTAATCACGACGCCATCATCAACTTCA
>CM018912.1:15398870-15401370 GCA_009663005.1 Actinidia chinensis | reverse complement strand
ATACTGTGTATTTCACAGTGGAGGCCCTCTAAATCTATAGCCTAGCTAGTATTAGAGATAGGACGAGCTTTGTTATCTAGAGGGCTGCTGGCACTTGATCTGGGTAAACAACTGCTGCCAGGTGCATGGAATGTTGAGAACTATCGTTCCCACAGACGGCGCCAAACTGTTGTGGTAAAAATCTGGGGAGAGCAACCAACGGTCGAATTGCTCCTCGGCCTCGGCACTAAACCTCGGCTAACTTTTGGGCGACCTGTGCAGCAATAAACAACAATAAACGGCCGGGGTGAGGCTGCTCAAATTCCCTCCGGCGTAGAAATTAGACCAAGGCGAACAATAGCTAAATCAAATAGCAGAGCTCTCAATATGTGTATATATCGGTAAAATTGCATACCTCATAATGATGGGGGAACAAACTGGAGATCCGTCTGAGGATATTCAGGAGAGATTTCTGGGTAACTCAGTTTAGAAAGTGTATCCCTGTAATACTGGAGAGATCTCAAGAGGATGCCATGTGGAGAGTAACCCGCAATCATAGGGATCGTGATGGTTCCTCTACGGGGTGAGATCTTCAGAGATAAATTCTGATATGGTGGAGGTGTGATGTAGAGACTCTAGAACCCTCACGGAGATGGTCTCTGCTATGGCGAGGTGGAATGGAGGAATGTCCACACTTATATTGGTGAGGTGATCTACTGGTGGTAATACGAATGGCGATTAGGAATATATTAGGCGAAGTGGTTATGAGGCGACGTGACCAACTTGCGTATTCTTCCCACATCAGGTTTCATGGTTGAATATGGTGATTACTTTGTATGTTAGTTTTATAATTCCATGGTTACATTGCTCATTATTTTACCCTCTTAGATGTTGTTTTGCTTGATTTCATAAATTTTCCTTATTTCTAAATCTAAGGGTTTGAAAATTTGATTTTGGGATTTCCATGTTTTGAGTTAAATGATTTGGGGTTTTTCATGTTATTGGTCAATTGATGCTAGGTTTTGCATATAGGTGATCTATTTTGGACTTATTATTACCTAACTTGAAGGAATTTGTTTTTGGTGTGCGTATTTGGATTTTCATCATTAATGGAGATTAAACTCTTGGTTTCTTGTTAATCTTGTTTACAAAGTTTCATGATGATATGCTTGATCATTGGTGTTTATATTTTCTCCATTCATGCTTATGTGAGTTGGTTGTATTGATTGATAGATCCATGGCTCCCCGCAAAAACAAAGGAAAGGGTGTTGCTTTATCCTCTGGGACTCATGGTGATTGTGATGATGGTGTTCTCCAACCTGTCATGGATCACCTATTCGATCATGAGAGGTTTTCATCTCCACTTTCTCAAGCTCAATTCATTACATACTTGCTACACGTAGTATTATAAATGAACATAGTTTTGCGAGTGATGAGTTCAAAGATTATGAGGTCACTCAGCAGTTGGCTAATCTTCATTTTTCGACCATTCTTATCTACAGGATCAAGCCAACTATACTTTAGTTCGTGAGTTTTATTCTGGGGTGTTTCGTAATGAGTCTGATAAGAACATATCTTTTGTTCGAAGCAAATTTGTTGAGTTCTATTTGTCTTATATTGCCCGCAGTCTTGGCATTTGTCTGCGTTCATCTTATGTGTATCCTTTGTCTCGTTGTGTTGATGTCACTCAAGGCCCATTTTCTCGAGCTACTTTGCTAGAATTTATGTCTAAACCTGGGATGTCTTGACATGGGTATGTTCTTAAATAGAGTCACTTGAAAACAGACTTTGCACTTCTTGACATGTTCTTGTGCCATAACCTTTGTCTTGTAGGTCAGAGGTTACTCATGACAGTGCTTGTCTGAAGTCCTACATTGCTTGTTGTCGTCCTATTTCTATTCCCCATGTTTATCCAAGTGTTATGAAGAAATTTGACTTTCGTGATCCCTCAAACAATACCTCGACTACTTTACCCTTTTTCCCGCTTTCTTACCTAGTTAATGGCGTTCTTTGACATTCCTAGTGCTACAGATGATGGGTTCAATACCCGTATTAGTTCTATCAATCTTCACTCTCTTGCCCAAAGTTAATCCCAAACTCAGTCTCGTTTATCTCAACCCTCTGAGCCACAACCCCAAGGTCCATATGCCGATGATGACCCTTTGTTTGATGATGAGCCTCAAGGTACATCTTCTCAGCTTTTTCATCTCAGCCAACACCTTCCCAGCCTCTTCTCAGTCGTTTGACATCTTCAGTGAGTTTAGGTGTGAACTTGCGGTTCACAGAGATTGTATTTCAAGTTTTGAGCAGAGCATTCAGTCTATGTATCTTGGTTAGAAGTATATGCATTTGGATATCCAACATGCATTCCAACAGATTTATGGTCATATAAGGTGGTTAGGCTTTTCCATTCTTTTTTTGAGCCCATTTGTGTTTGGTGGTGCTGCCTCGGCTAGTGAAGTGGGTGGCTATGGTGGAGATAGTGGAGTTGGTGACTACGAGGGCGATGAGTTTGTTTTTG
>CM018912.1:15376370-15378870 GCA_009663005.1 Actinidia chinensis | reverse complement strand
TCGGGATGATGGTCTCTGTTCTATCCTCAGACATAACATTCGTATCCCGAACAATAAGTTTACTTGTAGTTTTTTCAAAAGATATTTTTCATCTAAAGCCTTTGTATATTTCTAATATATATTGGTTCTGATTCTTACTTTGGTTGGTGTTACATATTTTAATGAGTTGTTCAAGAAGTGGTAAGAGCAGTGCAAAGCTAAAGCTTGAACAACAAACGAACTTCAAGGAAGGTTATGGATATAGTGTATAAGCCCATTTATTGCCATGTCATCCCCCATCAGATTGATGAGCTTAGTAGTGTCAGACTCCTAGCACTGCGCATTGAGGGCCAGACTCCTTCGCGGTGTTCATTTAGCTCAGAAGGATTCAATGCTAAGCTCGACAAAAACGTTGTCTGAGATCCTAACTGGAACGAAGGGACCGCTTCAAGCTTGTCCAGCTTTATTTCATCTGATTCTTCAAACAGCTAGGAAGAAGAAGGAAAAGAAGTCAACCAACTAGTGCTGAATAGGATGGGAAGAGGACAACCTATTGCAACTCCTATTGTTCCATTTGTTGTCCCTAACTTTGTCTTGAGCTCAGGCGTTGAAGATTCTAATGACCTAGCTTTTGCCCTGCCTTAACCCATGGGTGAGGACGTGATTGTCCATTCTTATTTTGAAGGCAGTGGTTTTGGTACAAGCTCTGGTTAGGTAAACATGGCCCCAAGGTTCAAGACTCTTAGGAAAAAAAGACACAGGAGTTGGTTGATCCTACTATTGCACCAAATCCTCCAACTATCCAAGACCCACCACTGGTTCCTCAGCCCGTCCTGGAAATCACTACTCCCATCGAGGTCGAGCCAAGCTTGTCAAAGGCCCTACTTATTAACAAGTGTAAAGGGAAGCAACCTGCAAAAGACCCTTCGAAGTAAAGTAAGAAGAGGGGGAACCAACTCGGCTTTTACTTTATCTCCTAGGGAGTAAACCGGGCTTGGAAGCCTGAGTTTTTCATCACAGAGCTAAGGAAGCATGTTACAATGGTTGATTCTGCAAAGAATCACGACACCATCCAAGCTCTGGCTCAAGCGATTATGCTACCAAATGATATCGTTGATCTTGTTGTAAAGGGGTCAGAGGAGATCTGAGATTTGCTGGTAATGCAATAGGTCCAGGTAAAGAGCTAAGGTTTTTTTTCCTTGCTTTGGGACACTTAAGAGTTTTTTGTGCTTGTCATTTAGAGCCTCCAGAGAACATTTTCCATCTCAGAGCGTATGAAGGACCAATCCTTTGAGTTTAAGAAATCCAAAAAAAATAAGTTCACTAGAGAAACAAGCCAAGCTGGATGCAACTATGACCGAGCAGATAAGAATAGACCTTGCCACTACTATTTAGGAATGAGATGCCAGCTATGCGACAGTCACCGAGGCTTGGGATGAGGTGGTGGTTGACAAGGAACAGCTAACTAAGGCGTTGGGGGATCTAGGTGTGCTAGAGAAAGTAGCTTGCGGCCCGATTTACGAGCGGTTGTTCAACAAGGGAATCGACCGAGCTGATGACAACCATGACAAGCCTTCACCCTAGGATTTACCATGAGGGCTGTATGGCCTACTTAAAAGAGCTTGACATTCCTACTGAACACCCCACGTAAAGCAAGGTTGCACCCGTAGTCGAGTAGTTGGATCCTCCCCAATCCTAGTCCCCTTTGTGTTGCCCAGCTTTAATAAGGAGGAGTACTTGAAGGAATCTGTAGATGAAGAACTTGAGAAATCTGCTAAGGTGCCTGATGTAGGTGGTGATCCCTTCCTGAATGTAGTAGGATGAGCGCGGTCGAAGGTGGGGCTTTTGAAGTTGATGCATCCCCTAATATGTAATTTTTATTTTGATTGATGTACTTTTGACTTGAACCATCCTTTGCAAATATATATGTGTGTGTGTATTTACAAATATATATGTGTGTGTAGTTGAAGAATTAGATAGCATTTGTCTAAGGACTTACTAATGAATCGATTTAGTGTTGTCGCCATTCTGATTAACTTTAGAACTTCCTTCGCAGTTCTCGGACTGACAAGGTCATTGATTACCACAATTTGCTCTGGGTTCCCTTCGATCTCTCACCGAGTTACCAAGTGTCTTAAAAATGTTCTCGAGCTTACCCCGGAGGCACACATGAATGGGTTCAATCTTAACTTGTGTTAGTTGAGTATTGTAAATATCTCGACTAGGTCCCTCACATAGTCCTGCTCTTTCTTGCTTTTAACCAGCATATCATCGATGTAAGCATCCATGGTTTTACCCATGATTAGCTCAAACATTTTAGTGATCATACTTTGATATGTGGCTCTAGTGTTTTTTAGCCCGAATGGCATGACCTTATAGTAAAATATGCTGCGCAAGGTGATGAAGGCAATTTTTTCTTGATCAGGCTCGTGCATTGCTATTTGGTGGTAACCTCGGTATGCATCTAAGAAACTCATCTGGGTATGCCCTAATGTAGAGTCCACCAATTGATAAATTTTTG
>CM018912.1:15363870-15368870 GCA_009663005.1 Actinidia chinensis | reverse complement strand
GTTGGCATTAACAGCACACTATTGGAGCTATTAAGCAATTCAAAGGACAGACATTAACAACTTTAATAGTGGCTATTAGTCATGGTTTTAACACACTCATGATGGCAGCAGTTTTAGATTTAAATTCCAGCAGTTTATTTTTATTTTTTATATATTCCATTCTTCTTATATTGAAAAAGACAACTAGTGAAAAACAAATGAAAAGTTGGAAAATTATTCTAGAGTTGTTATTCTTGAAAAAGAAAGAGATAAACACTAAGTCTTTTCATTGAGGCTGCTACGAAAGTGTTTTTATAGTTCGTGGTTTAGCCATTTTATCTTGGGAGAAAGACGTCGACAAAACCATACACACCCTCGGTAAGCGGCGAATCTTTCTTACGGAGATTGCGTTTGCAAGACTCGGCCTTTTTTTTTTGTATTTTTTTTATTAAGTTTTTTCAATTTTGTTTATGTAATTTACATTTCTATCTTTTCAATTTTGTAATTGTTCAACCGGTTGAACAAATGTCTCAACAGGTTGAAGGATGTAATTTATAATTTATTATTGATTAATAAAATTATTCTTTGAAATTCTGTATTTTCCGAAAAAGTTCGAACCTCCCTTCACTTAGTTTGACTAATCATATAGTAAAAATATTATATTAATTTAAGGAGGTTTTAAAGTGAAAAAAAAAATAAACGTTACGGTATTATTACATCATTGTTAACCCGAGACGGAAGAATGCTACAAATCCCTCCCCATTTACAACTACACCCGCACCACCTAAGAATGTTACAAATCTCTCAATGGTATATGGAACAGAGTCAGTCATACAAGTGGAGATAGAAATGCCGAGCTTCAGAACCTTAAATTTCGACAAAGAGAACAACGAAGTAGAACCGAGGCTTAACCTTGATCTCCTTGACGAAAAGAGGGAGTAAGTTGAGATACACCAAGTTGCCTACAAGCATTAGGTCTTCAAATACTATAATCGAAGAGTTAAACACAGGTCTTTCTTGCCTGGTGACTTGGTCTTGAGAAAGGTCACTCTGTCTACGACAGAGTTTAACACTGGAAAGCGTGGCCCTACGTGGGAAGGTCCCTATAGAGTTGTCAAAGTATCCATGCCAGGAAATTATTAGCTAGAAGACATGAACGAAAAAGCACTATCTCATCCCTGGAGTGCCAAACATGTAAAGAAGTACTATCAAAAGTCTTCTTGGTCACCATGAGATGGAGGTCACCTATATAGCAAGAGATCTCCAAAACCTTTAATTTGCCCAATTCTTTATGTACTTATGATTTTATTTGCCAAATTCTCCCTGTAATCTCCAATTCCCATGTGATGACGATTATTTTAATAAAATCGCATTTTTTCAGTTTGATCTTTTTATATCGCCAGTATTCACGGGAAAAGAGTGATGTCGCCAATTTTACAAGTTTTGTTCGCCATGATGTCGTCAATTTCACCATATAAATGGATTAAAACAAGTTTTTGTTGCCGTCAGTATTAAGATCGCCTATTTGGTTGTTATTGAAAAATTTGCAAATTATTCGCCAAGGCATCTTGATTGCCAAAGTTAACTCGCCATGATAATATGGTCGCCATAATTAAGTTTGTTGTTTGCCTAAATTAAGGTGAATTAAACGTAATACATTCGCCGTGATTCTGCTCGCTAAGTTAAGTTTGACTTGCCAATCTCATTATTTTTGATTTCGCCAATAGAAATGGATGCTAGTCGTAGAACAGAAATTGCAACGAGACAGTATGAAGAAAAAGTGATTTTCATTCCTTAAAATCAAAGGGTTATAGCTCGCCAAAAAAAAATACAAAGTGTTTAAGGAGAGATGGGACTGGTGTCGCCTTTTCCCTCCTCCTTCTCCTCATCCCTCTCCTTCTCCTCATCTTCGGCCTCGCCATCCTCCTACCTTTCCTTGGCCAGCTCGTCATCAATCTCCAGATCTTCAATGTTTATCTTAGGATGAAGCCGCCCAACTTGCTTCTTGCACAGGTCGAAGCCCTCGCCAAAATATTTGGAAGCTACTTTTTCCACCTCTTTCTGGAAATCGTCAAAGGATTTGTATTCCTAGATAGCAAACTTCTTGGAAAGGACCTCTTTCTTCTTGAGCTCGGCGATCTCCTTATCATGCCCCTCCACATTGGCGTCCTGCTCCTCCTTCAACTTCCTTAATTTCTCCAGCGCATCAGTAGCTTACTACTCCCGAATTCCGAGCTCTGCTACTTGTTTTTTCAAGCTCTGTGGTGCGTTGTTGAGCCTGGACCATCTCAGTCCCCACTGAGTCATTGCCCTATCCCTCAGCTCCCTACCTCGCTCAGCGAAGGAAGACGCGAGCACCACCATCTATAGAAATGTGAACTCGGTTTGAGCTTAAATCTAAAAGGATCATTACCTGACCAACCCCGTAGAAGAGCTTGGATATCGCTCGATCGAGGTCCAACTTTCTAACCTCTTCTCAATTGAATGGAGGGATCACACCTTTTGAAAAGCTTCTCCGCCATCGCCGTATTCTCTAGCATGGAAGCATTGAGCCCCTAGATGTCGCCAGAATAGGCTGAGGTGCCCTCGCCGGGAGCCACTACATGTGTTCTTTTGCTTATCGCCTTATTAGACTTCACCACCTTCTTCTTAGGCTCGGGCAGCAGCATGGCATCCTTCCCCTTTGAATCATCCGCGATTTTGCCTCTCTTACTAGGTGAGATGTCAAAAACTTCATCCTGAGGACTCTTCTCGCAAATGACCATGCCCTTAGCCGCTGAGATTGCTGCTTGGGAGCCTTTTGAGGTGGCTGCCTAAGAGCTTTTTGGGGTAGATGCCTTGGAACCCTTTGCCATCTTTGCAAGCTTCCCTAGTTCAATCCTCCTTGACATGGCTGCAAAAGGAAACAATAGTTAGTCAATAAACGAGATAAAATACTTGGGCAAGGAAGAAGTCAGTACTATCCGATCTAAGCTCGAGGGGCAGCCGTGGGTCCAACTAGGCTTCCGAGTTAGAGCTCGGGCTTAAGCTCGAACTACTTAGTTCCAAACCCGGGACGAGTGGTTGATATTTCACCCCAAGGAGTGTTAATAGTGTCCTATCAGAGAGGTAAGGCAAAAATCTCCTATGAATCTTGCTAATGATTCCAAGGTATTCCACATAGTTGCCCGAGGAATTGTCCTCATAGCGAGGTTCATCTCGCGAATGATGGGACTCAGCCTTGTCACCCTCAACCTGAGCTGCACCCCCTGTTGATTTATCCTCGGCATTGTCTTCACCACTGGATGCCATTTTTTTACGACTAAGGGCGAAGCACTTGTGAAAGGCCTTAAAACCGAGGACAGTTGTAACTTGAAAGATTCCTCCTACTTTATTTTCTCCAAAACCTTATTGAACCCTTATATCTTCAAGGATAGTCAGAATTTGCAGTTTGTTTCAGCGTTTACCTGAAAGTAAGAAACATCTAATTGGTCAAAGACGAGATGCCATACTTGAATTATTGAAGGACAAGTGGTGAGAGAACTACCTAGGGTACTCCACGTCCTCAGGACCCGCGGAACTCCTGCCTCCTGAGATATTCCAAGGGAAAATTCTCATTTGTCCCCCGAGATAAAGAAGAACTTTCTCTTCCACCCCTTAACGTTATTGGGGCACCCCTTGAGCACGTTCTTGTTCTGCCTCGCCTTAAAGTAGAGCCACCTTGAGTCTAGCTTCGGGTTTTTGGACAGGCTAAACAGGTTAATAAACTCGTTGAGAGATAAGGGATTCTTGTAATATTGCCACAGCACCAAGGCGCAGACGACACTTCGCCACACGTTAGGAATAAGCTGGGCGGGATAGATATTGTAGAAGTGCAATATTCTTCTAATTGTTGGATGAATGGAAAGACGAAGGCCAGCATGAAAAGTAGCCTTGAAGAAGCCACCTCGCTTGGTCGAGTAGACACTATAGTCTCATTATCCTCGGGGAGCCTAACCTGGATGCCGGAAGGGAAAGAACATGACTCTCTTAGGTGATCTAGTTTGCCTTGAGTCGTGATACTTACCTCCCTCTCAGGTGGAAATCGGTTTTCCATCTCAAGATCTTCCCCGAAATCAAAAGATTCTTCTGGAGGGGAAGAAGGGAATTCGTTTACCTCGTCCGTCATGAAGGACTTTTCTCCTAACTGTTCGGAAACCCAAGAAGGTAGGTAATTATCTATGTCTCCTACATCGGCCCTACTCGACATAAATAGGAGATTAGAGGTGAAATAAAATCATACTTACTGAATATTTTATGGAGAAGCGAGATGGTGAGTTGACAAGGGCGAGGTTAACGTCAGAGCAGAAGTAGCATTTTGATATAGCAAGCAACAAAAGAGTACTCTGTATGGTGAAACCCCCTATTTATAGGACAAGCCAAGGACTGAGATTAATCTGCTTCAACGGCCAAGATTACCTGACCCTCTAAATTCTGAGCTTGTAACTGTCGTCTACAAGGGAAGGGACGCTCCGTCATTAATGCGCCCTCACGTGTCGCCCCGCTAGTAGACACCATAAGTGCATGCATACATCATCCATTTACTCCCCATGGCTCATTACTCAATGATGCCAAATGTGTAACCTCGACACATTGAGTAGGAGGCAACTGATGGAGGGAATTTCTCCACATGATTGTTCACCCGAGATGAGAACATTGTCGCTCTACATCACATCGCCAAATTGCTCTCGTGACCGAGGATGAGCTCGCCTAGACTCCTTGAATGTTCTGAACGCATTACACCACCACCTCACCTGTGGGCGAGGTGGGCCAACTCTTCAAACACCTCGTGGATAAGACTAGCAAGACTCCACCTCTTCCCGAACTCCTACATTTACGGTACCACCTCCATATGGCAACCTACTGATTCTCTTCCGATATCACGGGATCTCCTTCTATACTTAGCCACTCGTGGATTTCACTGTGATCTCCTTACACGACTCTCCCTCCTCCATCTATAAAAGGCCGCTACCATTTCCCTTGCAAAGGTACACAAAAAAATT
>CM018912.1:14981370-14983870 GCA_009663005.1 Actinidia chinensis | reverse complement strand
CTTGGACGTCTACAATGATTCTCAGCTTGTGGTGAATCAAATCTAGGGAGATTTCCTCGCCAAAGATCTCTGAATGGTGGCATATATGGATAAGGTGAAGGCCATGTCAATGAAGATTAGAGATTTCAAGATTCGCCAAATTTCCAGGGAAGAGAACAAGAAAGCAGATGCCCTAGCTAACCTAGCCTCAGCCTTTGATTTCATCTCGGATAGGAGTGCTTCTCTGGAATTCTTGCCAAACCCAAGCATTGACGTCACCAAAATTGTCTATCAAGCAACAACAACCCCGACGTGGATGGACGACATTATTGCATATCTTAAAGATGGCGAGCTATCGTCAGATAAACTCCAAGAACAAAGAATTCACCTCGCCATAAACATGCCACCTTATCTGATGAAATCGATCCATTAAGCTTGGATTCCTGGAACGTTGTCCACGGCCTCTTCTAGTGCTCACATCGCCAATGTCACATCGGCTCATTAAGCTCATCGCTAATCTCCACCTCGCCATCCGCTTTAAGGATGAGGTGACCAGGTCAGGAACTTATTGGCTAGAAAACATGAAAAGAAAGGACTTACCTTACCCCTGGAATGCTAAGCACTTGAAAAAATACTACCAATAGTTCTTTTGGTCACCGTGTTGTCAAGGTCTCCCAACTAATGTCATTTGAATATTGTCATCACCAAGCTCTAGTCCAGTAGAATATGGATCCCCAAATAGCTATGGCTGCCAATTTTCATGTAATTAGGGAATTACCAATTTCTCCAAATCAATTATTTCCAAATCTCCATGTTAGTGTTATTGCTAATATCTATTATTAAAATTGCCAAAATGGATTGTCACCATTTTTGCCATTTCGCCAATTTTAACTTGTTGACGTCTCCAAAATCAAGATCTTTATATCGCCGGTTTGATTATTAACATTGCCTAACTAAGTTTTCTGTTTACTCTCCAAAAATATGCAAAAATGATTAAAAGTTACATCCTACAATTATTCGTCAAGGCATCTTGCTCGTCAATCTATCTCGCCTGATCATTCAAGTTGCCGTGATAAGGTTTAATATTTTTCCAAGTTAAGGTGAAGGGTCACTCCATCATCAATGCACTTCCATGTGTCAACCTATAAGGTCATGCCATCATTACGTGCTTATTTCATCTATCAACACCCCACGATTTGTTACTCGATGATGCCAAGTGTTTTACCTCGGCATCTCGAGGTGGGGGCAACTGATGAGGGGTAAAATCTTCACCTTTTGAAGTAAGCACGTCACCAAGATCATGTCGTCTTATCTAATGCGATCACCTCATTAAGCTCAAATTTCTTGAAATGCTCTCCATGGGTTCTCACATCGCCAATCCATACCTTATCCATCTGGCCCATCAATCTGAGGATGAGATGAACATGAGATTAAGGTGAACTTGAGGATGAGGATGAGGATGAGATAAACTTGAGGGTGAAATTAACCTCGCTCGTCTCCACCGCGCCATTCACTATAAGGATGAGATGACTTTGAGACTTCATCTCCTTGAGACTCCATCTCCACCACATCTCCTACATTCATGGTGCATCCTTCATATAGCATTCTCCTCATTTTACTCCGAAGTCCTCGGACACTGCTTCCATACTTGTCAGCCCCATGATTATGTCGTGATCTTCTAGCACAATTCTCCATTCTCCATCTATAAAAGACCGCTCACCATTCACCATAAAGGGATAACTACACTCTCACTTTTTGAGATATATTCGTACAAACTTTCTGTTAAGCTCATTCTATTCACCTCATCTCGGTCTCATCTCCACGCCGGAAGGGTTTATAGCGGCCTCACTTGGCCGGTAACGTTTGTTTCCTTGCGCAGGTCGCCGAGGTCATAATCAAGGGTAAATACCGAGCTTAAAGAGAAATTTTAACTGTTGGTTGTTCATCCAAATTTCTACCACAACAAATGTGATTTTTTAAAATATTGATTTTCATGATTGATTTTACTTACAACGTTTTAAATCATTAAAATTGATCTAAAATGCTTAAATTACACAAGTGCAATCCATTCGGAAGCCTCCAAAAAAGCTAAGTCCATGGCTTTTTAGTTGCCCAAAACAAAATACAAGTTTTTTTTTGTCCTCCTTTCCGGTATTATTCCAAATGTGAAAATTCTTAGTTACTTTAGCTAGTCAAACGGGTTTAGTCTCCTTTTGTTTTAAGTAAATTTTTTTAAAAAAATTCTTTCTCCTTTGAAAACATAAAAATTGAAGTAAATTGAATAAAACATACTGAAGTCGAAAATAAACCCATTAAATAGGTTGGTTTGTCACATTAAAGCCATTAAATAGTTTCCTCTTCCCTAAGAATTAAGTATGTTGTAATTCGTGGATTGTTACCATAACATTATGATACTTGCGCCAAAACAATTTATGTTACACACGATATGAATGGTTTGAATATTAAAATGAGTTTGAAATGAGATACAAAATGTTTAAACTGCACCAATAAATTTCATTTA
>CM018912.1:14891370-14896370 GCA_009663005.1 Actinidia chinensis | reverse complement strand
TCTTGACTTCGTCCTTATAATCAGATCGCCTGGCTTCAGGCTCTTTTCTTTTTTGATCATCTCAGCCTCGCCTCATCTACTTGGCTTCGGCCAATTCCTCGACAGCGATGTATTTGTCAGTCTTGCTCTAGAGTGCTGATTGGGTCTTCGGGACATTTTTAGATAGGGAATCGAATAGAGGACCTGGGCGTAGTCCTTCCATCATCGCCATGATAATTACCTTATCGCTAGCTCCCTCCACCTCTAGCACAACCTGATTAAATCGCTTGACATAATCCTTCAAGCTCTCCCCTTCCTTTTGAAAAACTGTAAAGAGGTGGGATGCATTCTTCTGCCTTACCCGATAGCTCATGATATTGGTAACAAAGAAACTGCTCAGCTCGCCAAAAGAATCAGTAATTCCTGGAGGCAACTTTCTGAACCAAGTCCTCGCTGAGCCTTTCAAGGTTGCCGAAAAGGCTTTGCACATTACTTCATCAGAATATCCCTGAAGCGCCATCAAGTTCCTGTAGGAATCTAAATGATCTATCGGACCGGTCTTCCCTTCAAATTCCCCGAGTTGGGATGGTAATTTGAATTTGGAGGACACTTTGGCCCTCATCACCCTTCTCGTAAAAGGGGGCTCGATTTGCTGCACCAGGGTATCCACAGTAATTGGACATTGGTGCCGTTATTGAGGGCGTCTATCCGAGCATCCAAGTCCCTAATCTCCTTGGTGGTCGACTTATACCTGTGCCTAAGTGCCCTGTAATTACTGCGAGGCGATCTACCTCTTCTAACTTCGCCATCAATTTCGGGAGTTCCATTGGATGACTGGGATTCAAACGATATCGGGCTTCTTTCACGCCTTGGTCTGGGACTTGGCGAGCAACACCGCCAATCTCTATCTCGTCCATTATTACAGTTCTGAGAATTGTTGCCCGAGCGACGAGAGCGGCGAGATCGCTCAATATCCAAAACTAAAGACGCAATTGGAAGTGGAGGGTTAGCTGCGACGAGGTGCTATAGTAGGCGGACATTATTCTAGTTCATGATTCTCATCTGCTCGGCCATACCATGTATCTCATGGTGAAGGCCTTCTAGATCTGGAGCTTGGTTAGTGTTAGCCATTGGGCGTGCTCTATTATCCAAAGGACTGCTTGTGCTTGGTCTAAATAGTAACCAGCTGCGCAGGTACATAGAAAATGGAGAACTAGTCGTTCCTACAAACGGTGCCAAACTGTTGTGGTATTAAACTAGGGTGAGCAAACCAACAGTCAATATTACCCGATATGTCAAGGTAGGTACCTCGGACAAAGCTTGGGTAACCTGCACAGCTACACGAATAAACATTACCGATCGGGGTGAGGCCGCTCTAAACCCCTCTGGTATGGCGATCAGACTAAGGCCATTATGAACTAAGCAGCTGGAAAGCAGAGTATTCAATAGGCTTGTAACCAATAATTTTTGCGTACCTTTTAGTATTGGGGGAGCGACCTTTTTATAGATGGAGTGGAGAGCCATGTGAGGAGATCATGCCGAGATCTTTGGACGTCCAAGTATGGAAGTATATCCCGTGGATGTCGGAGATATAATCGGAGAGGTCGCCATTTGGAGTGTATCCTGCGATTATAGGCGATGTCAACCCGTAATTATAGGTACCATGATGGAGGGGTAATCCCGCGGCGGTAGTTTTCATGTCTAGGTAGGGATTTTGGTGGAGTTCTTATGGAGATGAACTTTACTACGAATAGGCGAGGTAGTTGGGCTCGCCCCTAGACGAGGTAGGAGAATTATGATTGGCGACACGCCCTAGATGGGGCGGGGCGAGATCATCAAGTGAGGAACACTTGTAGGCTGGTATTTTACCCTTCATCAATAATCATTATTTTTTTAAAATAGTAATTTTTACATTCCTTTTTTCCCTCCTAATTACACTTATTTTTTATCATTCTTAGGGTGAATCGATCTAACTATCCTTGTAGAAATCGAAAATTTCATACGGATTAATCACTGCCTGATTGGTCTACCTAAAGAAAAGTTTTGATTTTGACTAAAGTCAGAAAAGTTAAAATTATCAAAGAGTTGTGGTCCCGTTAAATTCTAGGATCTAAGTTCATTCTTGATAAATGGGCCACTACCAAATTAAAGTGGTAATTTATTTTGATTATATGGGCTAAATAAAATGGCCCATATATTAGGATGCGGGCCCATTTGTTAGGAAATTAATTAAATTCTAAAAACAATCAATTTTTATTTTATTTTATTGTCAAAATAATGAGAGGACAATTTTTTTCATCAAATGGAAATCAAATAAAAAAATTGATTAGGATTTTCAAATTTAAAATCTCTCCTTTGACCTGTAAACAGGGACTCTCGTTAAAGGTAAAGGACACTTCATTTAGGTGGAGAGAATTCACAAGCATTTCTGAAGACTTTCTACTCGAAGTTATTCTCAAAGCCCTCGTGGCAGGTTATCAAGCACTTCAATGCTATGCCGATTCATTCACGAACTCTCATTTCACAAAGCTCGTGCTCCCGATCTCTTCTTTGAGGAGATAAGTTCTTGTTCGAGATCAAACTTTCAAGTCTTTAATCAAGATTTGAAGAAGTCAACATCTGGTTCGATTCAACAAGAAGTTTTAAGGTCGTTGGATTGCAACCGACTCTCAGAAATTGAATCAAAGGTTTACCATTGTAATCGGTACAGAACCACAGAGAATTGTAACCACGTTTTAAATTAATAAAATCAAATAGTTGAGCATCTTTTTCGTGTTCTTTAATTGCAGGATCTGAAATTTGTGTCTACAAATTTTTGACACACCCAGTGGGACCTCTTTGCTTCTCATCTCTATCTCCAACCTCAAGTTTCAACTTTTCATCCTTGGAAATGGTTTCCAGGAAGGTTCTAAGTTGCTTCAACTCCAAAAAACAACAATTAAGAATATCACCACCGCTACAAGCAACAATAACACTTCTACCTGGCTTGTGACTCGCAACAAGACTAAGGCAAATGTTGCTTTCACAAGTCTTTGAGTTGCGTCAAATACTAATGCTATGAAAGTGTCGCTTGACAAGTCTCAAAGTGTTAGCGCTTCAGTTTCGCATGAGGTGAAGAAGGAGAATGGGAAGAGGTTTGTAAAGCTTCATTCAGTCTATGAAGATTCACTTCCAACAAACCTTCCTTGGCACCCTTCTCGTTCAGCATCCTACGTGAACTCAAGCATGGGCTCACGCTCAGGGTCAACTCCCACTGTTCCAAAGGACTTTGTATCACCAACACACTCCAACATATATCGTTCAGCGTATATGCAGGTCATGACTACTGACACTACTACATTGGAGGAGCAATTGGTAACAATGGCTCGCGCTATCGAGAAGCTCACCAAGACTATAGAGAAGAAAGACCTCTAGATTGTTTCACTCATGATCAAGTTAGAGGCAAAGAATGTTAGAGAAGCCAGCCAACACAATTCCCATCAAGTCAGATTAATGCCACAAGTTCCACAAGTGCCAAATACAAATCGAGCTGCAACTTCAAAACACGTTGGTGAGGAGGAGAACCACACACCTGATATCGAACAAGTCACTACTCTAAACTTTCAACGAATTTCTGTCGCCTCGTTGTCTATCCAACAACTCCAAGACATAATAATGAATGTGATTAAAGCACAATATGGTGGTACTCCACAATGTACTCTCATGCACTCAAAGCCTTACACAAACCGGATTGATAGCCTTAAGATGCATGTTTGTGATCAGCCTCCCAAGTTCCTAGAATTTGATGGAAAGAGCAACCCGAAGCAACACACTGCTCACTTCATTAAAACATGCAACGAAAAGAGATCTCCTTGTCAAACAATATGTCCAATCCCTTAGGGGAAATTCCTTTGACTAGTACATAGACTTAGAGCCTGAGTCGGTTGATAGCTGGGAGCAGATGGAATAAGAATTCTTTAACCGCTGCTACAACACCCGTTGAAGTATAAGCACGGTTGAATTGACCAACACTAAGTAGCGGTAATATGAGTATGTGGTTGACTACATCACCCGTTGACGGGCCTTAAGTTTGTATGGCAATGATCATCTCTCTGAGGTCTCTGCTATTGCGATGTGCATGTAAGGTATGCATCGGGGACTCCTCTACATTCTTCAAGGGATCTGACTACACACGTTTGAAAAACTGACTACACGTGCCCATGACATGAAGATCAGCATAGTCAATCACGGCGGAAAGAACCCTTCCATTCTTAAGCAACGAAGAGACAAGGATATGGATATGAACAAAGATGGCAAGTTCAATTCTTTGGCAAGTCCACTGAAGAGTCGATGGTAGTCAGTTTGACCGTGACAAAGAAACCCGTTAAGGATATAAGAACTGACACTCGAAAAGTCGATCGTTAACAAGAGAAAGAGAAATGTCTAACTCTAAAATAATTGCAAGAAAAGAAGTACCCATTCCCCGACTGTGTCTTACCAGACATGCTAGATGACTTACTTGAAAAAAAAGTTATTCAACTCCCAGAATGCAAACGGCCTGAGGAGATGGGTTGTGTTAGTAAATCTGAAGTATTATCACTACCACCGGATTGTTAGTCACCTCACTGAGAAGCGCTTCATACTGAAAAAAGTTACTGGTTGATCTTGCAAAGAAGGCAAAGATCATACTGAACCTTAATGAAATCGTAGAGTCCAACTACTCTATTGCATTTTTTGAATCTCCAAATGTTCCAAATTGACTTCCAACGTTGGGGGCAACATTCAAGGCTATACAATTTGGGTCGCTTGATCCTGCACCATTCGCCTTGCAAGACTTCTTTCGTGAAGGATACTTTGACGATGACCTAGTCGAGGTATACATGGTTCCATCTGATGATGAAGTACAAAGTTGTCAAAGCCAAAGTTCATCGCAAGTTTTAGTCTTTGACCGCTTTGAACCTCCCCCACCTCGTGCTTCGGTTTTCAGCAGGTTAGGCGTTCCTAACAAAGAAAAGAAAGAAGAAAGCTATCAGCCACGAAGG
>CM018912.1:14883870-14886370 GCA_009663005.1 Actinidia chinensis | reverse complement strand
GATAACTAGACCTTGGCTAGCCCACTAGGCACATTCCCTACAAAGTCAAACCGGCTATGGTTCAAAGACGTGGTGAAGTGTCTAGATAACCAACTAAATGTTGGCCCACTAGGCGCATTCTCTACAAAATCAAACTAAGTCATCCATGATCCAGGGGCATGATGAAGTGTCTAGATAGGCAACTAAAAGTTAGCCCGTTAGGTGCATTCTCCAGAAATTCATACTAAGCCACCTATGATCTGGGGTCATGGCGAAGTGTCTATATAACCAACTAAAAGTTGGCTCACTAGGCGATTTCTCCATAAAAGTTAAACTAACTACCTATGGTACTTAGGCATGGTGAAATGTCTAGATAACCAATCAAATGATTGCCCCACTAGGCGCATTCTCTGCAAGGTCAGACTAGCCACCTATGGTCCAAGCTTAACGAGATGCGCTTAGATAACTAGCCCATATGCGCATTCTCCATTAATGTCAAAGTGACTGGACATAGCCAAGAGAAAGAGCATAAGAAGATAAACTAACATTATTTTGCTAAAAAAGAAGGGGGTGCAGATTGAATATTATTTCACCCTGAAAGAATGCAAAACAGTTCGCTATTACCTGCAAAAGAATACCGAAGGCCCCACCCGCAAATAATAGAGGACTAATACACGTCTCTCCTTTCGGCTGATTTGACGAATGGGTCAGGCAAGTGCGCAACTTTTGACCACGTTCGCGCCTTCGAGATGGACAGGCTCCAAGGGATGAATATGCCTCGGAGTGATATGGCCTTTCATGGAGCGTTGGCAGCCTTCGAAGTGGTACAGTAGTTACTACGCCAATGTGTATATATATATATATACAATTTTGCTACCTCACTGGAATGTCCAACGAAGGAAAGCTCACCAAACATTGTTTTGGAAGATTAAATATTTTTTCTATTGAGAGAAATCATCCTTTTTTAATACATAACGAAACTTAAGCATCCATTTTAGACAAATAAAATACACTATGCTTGCAGACTCTCGAGGAAAGAAACAAAGGTCTTTTACCTTGGTTTTGAAATATTTTACTGCCTTAATGTAACCACAAAAAGGTGTTAAACACGTGGAGGAATGATATGATGGCAGCGAAATGTACGATGGTGTTCTCCCTAACATTTCCAATGTCAAAGATTGTAGTCGGGGGTCGGATATTGAGTTTATAGTGTTTAAAGCGAATTTTCATAATAGTGCCTTATTTATATAAATATATTAAAAAAATGCACACGCTTAATTAATTTTCTAGTAAAGTAAGATGATACTCAAGTAAGTTTTATAAAATGTTGCAACCAAGGTTACAAAAAAAGGAAAAAGTATAAATATAAGAAAAATCCTTGTCTTCATACTTTATAAATAGCACAATCTAGTTTACATCAAGAAAATTACTAAGTATGCTTGAAAAATATTTTTCTTGTCTTTTGAGCTACAAACTGACTGATTAACTTTCAAAATCAAGCTCATCTACCATATCTTTTTTAATAGATAGCATTGTTAATTCATTCAATCTTTCTTGGAACATTGCCGATCGAATTTAGGATTTGATCAACTTTAGTTTTGATAACATTCTCTTAGCCAAAGCAACCGTAACTGGTATAGTTAATACTATTATGTAAGCAATCCAAGCATTTGAAAAAGTTCAATTCCCTAGAATTAGAATTTATAAAATTAAGTACCTCAATTGCTTTTGTTATTTTCCTCGGTAGAACCAGTTTCAGGACTTTTAGTTCTAAAAATAACTCCTTTCCAACAATATCTGATTGCATGTCATGTTTCTAATAGCCTTCAAGTTTATCACAATAACTCTTGAGTACATTATCACTTGCAGTTGTGAATTTCTTCTTCAAATAAAAAAAAAATCAAAATTTTCTCCATATTCTTGAAATTGTTCCAATCGAGTCTTAAGTGAAACATGAATCTGATCCACTATATATAAAAAGTACTTTACTCTAAAGATTCTTCAGCTGTTTTTGTTGCCTCGGCTTCACTTTTTGCCATATAATTTTCGGTGGAATTTCCTAAATCAACTAAGGCATCTCTTATTTCCAGAGCTTGGTATCTTATGTTCTTAACCGCTTCGACATGACTTTCCCAACATGTGTCTGACAATCTCTTTAGTGTATAACTTGGAACATGATTCTTCAAAATTTCCTATATGTTGTATCACCCCCAAAAAACTCAATGCTTTGCTACAAGACTTTACCATATCACAAATTGTAAGGTTAAGACTATAACAAGCACATGGTGTGCAGAAAGCTCTACGATTAATTTATAAGAGTTTTTGGTACACACCTTTGTGTTTTCCTTTCATATTAGAGCCATTATCATATCCTTATCGTCTTATATCATCAATATCAAGCTTAAGAACTTCTAATACATCTTTAAGTTTGTTGAATAGTCCAAGTCCCGATATATTATTCACCACCAAAAATTCTATAAAAAATTATTCCACTTTTATTGGAATCGTAGAAACATTCACA
>CM018912.1:14863870-14866370 GCA_009663005.1 Actinidia chinensis | reverse complement strand
CTTACAAACTTTTGAAGCAAATTTTTGTCAACTTAAGAAAATAAAGGTATTACTTTAAGCTCCACTAAGAAAAGATCTAATGAGGCAGATGATAGTGACTCGGAGATGGGTATCGAGGAGATGGTTTTATTTGTCAAAAAATTTAAAAAATTCTTTAATAACCGGCAACAAGATCAATCTACCTCAGTTGAAAAAGCTAAAGAAAAACCTTTTGAAAAATTAAAATTTGTAAGAAGTTCATATGAAAATTTTGGTCCAAAATAATATTTTGGATGTCATGAGTTTGGGCATATTGCTATGCATTGTCCAAATAAAAAAAACCAAAGGTACCAGTGTTTTGATAGTGACTTGTAGTGATTCTGAGAAGGAATAGGAATTAGACAATGATGATGAGTCTGAAAATTTCACTGCATTCATGACCTCAGTTGCTGAGGTAACAAAAACATAATCAAAGGCATCAAAAATTGAACATTCAGATGAATCAGATGGTATAGTTTGGTCTCTTGAGAAAGAATCTGATGAAGAAAACAAAAGTGAATTGCAAAGAGTCGATGATCAACTATACAAGCAGTCATATTGCCAATGTAAATGTCAAATTAAATAAGAAGTTGATAAAGGCTCAAGAAGAAGTTGACTCTTTGAAAAAGATGAATAAAGATGCTCAAGCTTAAATCAATTAGTTGAAAATTCATCAAATCACCCTTAATGATAAAGTGAGATTTCTTGAAAAAGATGTATTTGATAAAAATAGTTTCAAGAAGGCTCTTAAAGAAAAAATTTTGAAACTTGAAGTTGATCTATCAAAGTCTAGCCTAACTTTCAAGAAGTATGAGGCAAGTGCATCCATTATTGAGAAAGTATGTCTGAATCCGAAGCACTCTTGGGATACTCGAGGTATTGGATATGAAGTCGAATCTACCAAGTCAAAGCAGCATCAATATAGTAGGACCATCAAATTTGTTCTTGAAGGTAGGTATAACTCCTCTTACTTCGTTCTTATATGTCACTATTGTGGTATAAGAGTTCATATTAGGCCAAAATTTCATTAATTGTATGGATTGCCTATAAGCTACATTCAAAGTTAAGTTAGTTCTTCCAATGGTCAGATATCTAATAGATTTCATGTGTTGTTTGAGTAACGTGATTTTTAAGCTATTTCATTCAAAGTTGAGTTATTTCTGAGTAACGTAGATTGCCTATAAGCTATAATTTGCAACTCCGCTAAACTGGATGAGATTGAGTTGTGGCATCAAAGACTTGGTCATGTTAACTTTAATGATCTATCTAGACTTTCCAGCTCGGAACTCATCCGTGGGATTTCAAAACTTGAAAAAATCACAAGTTGTGTCTGTGGACCATGCCAATTGGGAAAACAAATTAAGTCCACTCACAAGAAAGTTAATCAGATTGCTACCTCTAAACCTCTTGAACTTATTCATGTGGACTTAATTGGTCCAACTCAAACAGAGAGTATTGGAGGAAAGAAATATATCTTTGTGGCAGTTGATGATTTCTCTAGATTTACATGGGTTAATTTTATTCGAGAGAAATCTAATACTTTTTATGTGTTTTGAGCTTTATGTTTGAAAGTGTAGTTAGAGAAGGGTTCAAAAATTAGATGTATTCACAGAATACGCACAAATCATGGGGGAAAATTTTAGAATTATGAGTTTGCTAACTTTTATGATGAGCAGGGTATAAGACATGAATTCTCTACACCAAAGATACCATAGCAGAATGGCATGGTGGAAAGAAAGAATAGGGTAATTCAGGAAATGGCCTAAGTTATGTTGTATGGAAAGAAAGTTCCTCAAAAATTTTGGGCTGAGGCAGCTAATACTGAATGCTACATTGCAAATCGAGTCTATCTGAGAGTTGGCACAAAGCAGACACCCTATGAACTGTGGAAAGGTAAGAAGCCTAATGTTAAATACTTTCGAGTATTTGGGAGCAAATGTTACATCCTAAGGGATAAAGAGCAACTAGGTAAGTTTGATACCCAAAGTGATGAAGGAATATTTCTTGGGTAGTCTATTAATAATAGAGTTTATCGTGTTTATAACTTGCATACTTTTACTATTATGGAATCTATAAATGTTGTGATTGATGATGCCTTAGTTAACACTGATGATACACTTGATGAGAATAGTGATTCAGATAGTGCAACTTCTGGAGATGCTATGAAAGAGAAGAAGAATGAAAAGAAAGATGGAATAGTGATTAAAATGGACAAAGCGGTAGAGGATTCTGGAATCAATCTAGAACCATTAGTCAAAGTAAAGTTGAATCATCCATTGGATCAAGTAATTGGAGATGTCATTGAACCAATGAAGATAAGGCATCAGGTAAGGAATGAGGTAAAATACTTGTGCTATACTTCTTTGTTAGAACCTAAAAATGTGAAAGAAGTATTAACTAATGAGCATTGGATAATTGCTATGTATGAAGAATTAGGTCAATTTGTGCATAATGATATGTGGACTTTTGTACCTAGACCTAA
>CM018912.1:14818870-14828870 GCA_009663005.1 Actinidia chinensis | reverse complement strand
AAGCTCTGATCGTTTCTTTCTCACGGGAGCGAACTTGGAGGAACGAGAGAGAACCGAGATCATCTAGTTCCTTAAAGTTAATATCGAGGTCTTTGCATGGACACCCTACTAGATGCTCGGGATAGACCCCAACTTCATCAAGCATAAGCTAAACGAGTTGCCCAATGTACGCCTAGTAAAATAGTAGGGAATGAGATCTGTAGTCAAGCATGTGGATGTAGTGATCGAGAAAATGGAGAAACTAAAAGAGGCAAGCATAATAACAGATGTTCTTTATTCGAGCTGGTTATCCAACACAGTCATGGTGAAGAAAAAGACCAGCAAATGGAGAGTGTGTAGATTTCACGAGCCTCAACCGAGCTTGTCCTAAAAACTGCTTCCCACTACCAAAAATCGATCAATTGGTGGACTCTACCTCGAGCCATGCATGTATGAGCCTTTTAGATGCATACCAAGATTACCACCAGATTGCCATACACGAGCCTGATCAGGAGAAGACTGCGTTCATCATTCCCCAAGGCATATTCTGTTACAAGGTCATGCCTTTTGTTCTAAACAATGCTTGGGCCACATATCAAAGGATGATCATAAAAATATTTGAGCCAATCTTGGGTAAAACCATGGAAGCTTACATCGACGATATGGTGGTCAAGAGCAAAGAAGAGTAAGACCACATCAGGGACTTGACCAAAGTGTTCGCAATACTCAAAAGGCATAAACTGAGACTAAACACAATGAAGTGTGCCTTCGGGGTGAGCTCAGGGAAGTTTTGGGGAAACTTAGTGACCAGACGAGGGATTGAGGCCTACCCAAATAAATCACAACACTCAACAGCTTTGTCAGTCCAAGAACCGCAAAGGAGGTTCAGAAACTAACTGGAATGGCAGCTGCATTGAACATGTTCATTAGTAAGTCCTCAGACAAATGCCATTCAATTTTTAAACTCCTTTGCAAGAATGTGAAATTTTCATGGAATGAGAAATGCGAGCTCGAACTCTAACAATTCAAAAAGTACTTAACTGAACCGCCACATTTTTCACTCTGGATGAGGGAAAGCTGCTCTACGTTTACCTTGCCATCTCTAAACATGCTGTTAGCTCGATACTATTAAGGGAGGTGAATGGAGAATAGCGCCCGATCTACTTTGATAGCAAGAAGTTTACGTATTGCCAAATAAGGTATTTGTTGTTGGAAAAGCTAGTTTTGGCTCTAGTTTTAACCTCGCAGAAACTCATGCATTACTTTCAAGCCCACTCCATAGCTGTATACACTGAGTTTCTATTGAAAAACATTTTATCAAAAGCTAACTTTTTTGGCCGACTTTCAAAATGGGTCATCGAGCTCGGACAGTTAGATATAAAGTTTTTGCCTAGGGAAGCAATTAAAGGACAGGTTCTTGCCGATTACGTGGCAGAGTTCTCACCCTAAGTTGTGAGTCCAGAACAAGGTTGCCTTGTGTCTACACACAGAGGGGAGTAGAGCTCAAGAGTAGAATTTTCTGAAGCCTAATGTAAATCCGGGGGGCCCGACGTTATTCAAGAACCACCCCAGACTTTCGAAACAACTTTCGTTGGGGAGACGACTGAGGGTCCAAAGGTTATAATAGAACCACCTTAGATTGATCCCAATTCGGCCTAGAAAATGTTCATTGATAGGGCCAAGAACAGTTTGGAAGCAAGCGCAGGAATAGTATTGAAGAGCTCAGAAGGGGCGATTTTTGAATAGTGCCTTAGACTGAACTTCCCCCAACAAACAATGAAGCCGTGTGCGAAGCTTTCATTGCGGGACTCCAGTCAGTTAGCAAGTTAAAGGTTCCTGAGCTCCATATATTCAGTGACTCAAAAAATTGTTGTCAACTAAATCACGGGAAAGTTTAAAGCTCGGCGAGCTAAAATGGCTAAGTACTTGGTGGTAGCAAAAAACCTCCTTACTGAATTCAGAATAATGAAGATTGAATAGGTGGGGAGAGACCTGAATTGGCATGCAGATGCACTGGTGGGCTTGGCATCGATTTTTTGAAGGAGAGGTGGGAAGGACCATCGCAGTCGATGTAGTCTCAAGCTCTCAGTCTCGAGACGCCATAGGAAATCGTCTTAGTCAATACTAAGTTGAGACCAAGCTAGATGGACCCGATTATCAACTTCATATGTCACGACAAGCTGCCAGAGGACAAAAGAGAAACACACAAAATTCAAGTGAAGGCAGCACGTTTCTAGATCTCTCCATCTGGGGATTTGTATTAAAGATTATATCTGGGACCCTACTTGCTGTGCGTTCACCCGAGCCTAGTAGAAGATGTACTTTTTGAGATTTACGAAGGAATGTGTGCATTACACTCAGGGGGAAGATCATTGGCTCACCGAGCTCTCACCTAGGGATATTGGTGGCCGTATATACAAAAAAATGCCCAGGTGTATGTCCACAAGTGCACCAAGTGTCAAATATTTCCCCTCTAATTCACCAACTTGCAAGGGACTTGACCCGTATCACTAGTCAATGGCCCTTTGCCTAGTGGGGGATGGATATCGTGGGGATCTTGTCTCGAGCTTCGGGAAATAAGAGATTAATGTTAGTAGCAACGGATTACTTCACGAAATGGGTAAAAGTCGAACCACTGGCCCAAATCAGGGAGATGGATGTGATCAGATTTATTAGAAGAAACATTTTGTCTAGGTTCGACATCCCCAGAGTATTCATATCAGACAACGGACCTAGTTCATTGGCAAAAACGTTAAAGACTTATTGGAATAGTTCAAGATTGAGTTCTACAACTCAACACCAAGCTACCCTCATGCAATGGGTAGGCCGAGGCAACTAATAAGATAATCATGAGCGGAATCAAGAAGAATCTTGAAAAGGCCAAAGCAAAGTGGGTCGAGGAACTACCAACATTTTGTGGGCTTATCGGACTACATCGCATAAAGTAACGAACGAAACGCTTACTCTTTGGCTTTCGGTTTTGAAGCTATAATCCCGCTAGAGGTCAGTTTGCCCACAATACGGACCGAGGCATACGACGCTAGTCACAATGAAGAAGTCCTAACTCGGGACTTTGACCTTACAGATGAAAGAAGAGAAAATGCACTCGTACGGATGACTGACTACCAGAAGCAGTTAGCCAAAACATATAACCAGAAAGTTCAATACAGACAGTTCTCGGTTGGCGACCTCGTATTGAGAAAGGTTGTTGGGAACATCAAGGACTCAGCGGACGGAAAGCTCGGCCCTAATTGAGAAGGGCCCTACAAGATAGTCAAGCTCGTCGATAATTGCACTTACTATCTCGAACACATAGAAGACAAACAAGTTCTAAGACCTTGGAATTCCCACAACTTAAAAAAGTATTACCACTAAGATGCAATCTTCTCCACCAAGCTCAAATTTATATCAATACACTTGTTCATATTTTTACTTGCTGGAGTGTTACTTAAAACTACCCGAATGAAGTGAAATAAGGAGAGAGTTAGTCGAGCTCTATGAGAGCACTGAACTCTATCCCACGAGATTTGAAATTTTTCCAAAGTTCACTTAGCAAGAATTTAAAGAGGGTTAACCAAGCTTTTAACGAGCCCCGAACTCCTCTTTGTTAATTATGCCTAAATTCGCTTAGTAAAATTTCAAGGAAGAGTTAGTCGAGCTCCTTAAAGAGTTTTGAGCTTTGTTCGACGAATTTACCTAACCATACTTGGAGAAATTTTAGAGAGATGCTAGCTAAGCTCCAAGCGAGTTCCAAGATCTACCCTCGAAAATTTTGTCAAAGTATACTTGGACAAAAAATTATTTGAAAAATTTAGCCGAGCTCGAGTACGTATTCCGAGCTCCCTCAAATAGAAACCGAACATCACTCCATGAACTAAACCACATACAGAAGTATAAACTCTGAGAAGAGTAGAATACAAGCGAGATCAAAGTGACAATTTTATTCATGTACAAGATCAGTCGATTACAAGGCTGGAGTTCGTTTATTACATTTAATCATTCAAAGTACAAGATGGTTCGATTACGCAACTATGCAATTACAAAACCTATTCTAAGATGGGCAACCGAGCTTCAGTGCTTCAAGGAGACAACCAAGCAGTGCTGGAGGATCTTCGTGGAGTAGAGCCCAGAGAATGAATATGATCCAAAAGTTTTTACCGAGATCACACCTAATCAATTACAAAATTTCTTGAGCCGACTGCCCAAAATGGTGGTCAAGTTTATATTGCCACAAGCATGCCGAACTCAGGCGTCCTTGCAATAACTTCTTCTTCTTCCCTTGTCACAGCAAAACCCATGGAAGAGTTTGTCCAATTCGGCCGGAGGAAGCCGAGCTGCTTATTACAAAGCTTTTTGGGACAAAAGCTCCGCATTATAGACCTTTGGGGAACAAAAGTGGACGAGAACCAGGACCATCTCAGCAGTAGAAGGCCACGAGGTCCTAAATTTGAAGACCATTGACTCTGATTCTAGAGAGAGAAATTGAATTAGAGGGATTAGAAAATTGGGGATGCAGAACCAAAGTAGAGTCTGCCCTATTTATAGTGGCAGATAGAAGGCAAAAGAAACGCCTATCATTAACACGGAAGACCTATGGCCTACCATTTAAAAAGGAAGGCAAAAAGCCACCTAGGGCACATAGAACGGAGAAGCGTGCACCTGGATGGTGAAGATTCGCACATTAAATGCCATTTAGGGCATATGAAACGATGAAGCTTACATTTGGATAATGACGTTTCGCGAAGCGACCACAGTTAATCAGCCCGCAAGAGACAAACACATGGCGTCTCATGCGCCTGTCGCGTGTATCATCAGATATGCACGCAAACACAGTTGGAAGAAATTTAAAGTAAAGCTAGTCGAGCTAAACACGTGCTTTGAGCTTGGTCGCACAAATGTTTTCCTTTTTCTTCTTGGCAAAAGTCATAGAGGGGTTAGCCATCTCCATGAAAGCTCTAACCCTTGACCCACAAGTTTTGCCAAGGTACACTCTGCCAGAGATCCGATGGGTAGCCAAGCTCTAAGCGAGCTCCGAACTCAATCTCGAGAAGTTTTTCTTTGTGTTCTTGGCAAAAGTAACGAAGGGGTTAGCCGAGCTCCATGCAAGCTCTGAGCCCTAACCCACAAGTTTGCCAAGGTACACTTTGCTAGAGATCTAATGGAGAGTTAATCGAGTTCTAGGCGAGCTCCAAACTCAATCTGGAGAAGTTTTCCTTTGTGTTCTTGGCGAAGTTTCATGGAGGGGTTAACCGAGCTCCATGCAAGCTCCAAGCCCTGACCCACAAGGTTTGCCAAGGTACGCATTGCCAGAGATCTGATGGGGAGTTAGCCGAGCTCTAGGCGAGCTTCGAACTCAATCCCAAGTAGTTTTTCCTAAGTATACTCAGTGAAAATTTGGACCTGTAAGTTTTTCCAGAGAATACTTTGCTAAAGAAGAAAAATCAAATCACAAAACAAAAAAGTTCCATCATGCACATGAGCTAAAAACCAGAATGAAGTTCTATGGTGAAAAGCTTGAAAGAGAAATAAGTCTTTACAAGTGCAAGTAAAAACCAGATGTCTTTATAAAAGGAAAAAGCACATCAAAGCTCGAAAGATGGATCCCAGGCTGTATCTTCCTCGTCATCTCCCTAGTCGCCTTCCCCAGACGACTCAACAATTGTTCCCTCGACTTCCTCCGTAAGAGTGGCATCCTCATTGCTCGAAGCCACGACAGGATCAGGGTTAGGAACATCCTCATCATCCTCTGTCCTGTTCATGTACTCCTCTGTTGAATTTAATGTAATCAATTACAAAACTATTAAAAACTATGAATTTCTAAGCTAGAAAGCTGTAAAATCTCTAAAAATAATGTGTCCTATTCATAACATCATAAATCATAACATCATAAGGAAGGATATATAGACAACACAAGCCAAGTCCCAGTAGGATTAGGAGTCCTTGTCTAGCTTTCTTCTTGGCATTCGAACGCCTAGAACTAGTGCTCGAACAGTAACTATTCGAATGCTCCTTGTAGGCGTTCAAACGGTCATGCCTATGACAGATTCCAACCTCTTTTTTAGTCCTCTATGCGTTCGAACACTGCATAGAGGCGTTCAATCCCTAATATGACCATTCTTCTTCCAGCATTCGAACGATAATTCCTTTATATTATTGGCATTTGAACTATAAGAACATTCCTTGCCTTTTTCTTTCCAGCATTCGAACGCTGGTTTTCTCTTGGTCTGGAGCGTTCAAATGCTCAGTAAATTTTTAGCCTCTTTGGACTTTTTTTCTTCTTTCTTCTTAGTCCGTTTTGAAGCTCTTGGAGTTCAATTCTTGCGATGCTCGTTAGACGTGACTTTGTCTAATTTTGTGAGATCTTTCCAACAACTCATCTTTCATTCTATTCCGAGTTGCGAATAAAAACTTTCACAATTCCTGGTAATGGTCCTCAATAGGCGTGCCCGCACTACAAATCACTATTAAGGCTCCAAATCATTTTCTTTATCAACATTTACCTACAATGAATGCAAACACAACTTTTAGTTCAAAACATGATATAAAGGCATAATTAACCTAATCTAAGGCCAATTTAGATCGATTTAGTGACATTTAGACTGTACTTATGCGGTATAATCAGGGATGATGGTCTCTTCTCATTCCCAAGGCACAATGACCATTTTTTAGATAGTAAGTTTCACTTTATCAAATCTACTTCATACTTATGAATTTTTATGTTGATACTGATACTTATCTTTGTTGTTGTGGAGATTTCAATGACCTTTTCAAGAACCGGTCTGAAGAGTGCAAGACAACCTTCCGACCTGTAAATAATAGGCGAGCTTCAAGGAAGGTAACAGATCTTCTCTCTTGTGAGCCTGTCTATTGCCATGTCATCCCGCACAAGGTCGACGAGCTTGGTAGGATTAGGCTCCTTACAATGGGCATTGAAGGCTGGGCTCCTTGATGCAGCAATTTCAACTCGAACGACTTCAGTGTTGGGCTCAACAAGAACGTGCCCCTTTCCCGAGTTCCAAGCTAGAAGAAGGGTATCCCTTAAAGCTCATCAAGCTACACTTCTTTAGACTCTCCAAATAAGGTGCGGGAGACTCTGGGAAATCAGGAGTAGGAGCAACCTTGGTCCATGCTGGATTGTCCTCAAGAATGTCAAACCCTGAAAGACGAGCAAGCCATCCCTCCAAGAAAGATTCAAAGTAGACCTTGATGACTTGCCTGCTGTAGTTATCCCCTGCTCGACTGACTCCCCTATTGAAAACTTGCTCATAGACGGGGCCACACGCCACCGCTTGAAGTTGGGCAAGAGCAGCCTCAGCAATTGTAACCATGTTTTGAGCTTGGGTAGCAGCTGTGTAGCTAGAGTTCTGGGCTTGATCAGCAGCAACCAAATCTAGCTTCAGCTAATCGACATCGACCAATGCGAGCCTGAATTCTTCAACTTAGACTCGAAGCTGCTCGTCTTCTTCTTGGCCTTCTTCAGCTTGGCTGACTACTCCGCCATGTGGTCTGAGATCGCCATCACTCTTTGAAAGCCCTACGAACCAAAAGCACAGGGAAGAAGATAAGTATCGGATGTGCAATGTCAAAGTTATTGAGGTCATGATGCTCACTTGAACGTGCTGCATCACCAACAAACTTCTCAATGTCTTCGTGGTCTTTTTAGAAAGGGCAATGGCATCGTTTGGCAACATGATGGCCCATGCAAGGGCCACACTATTGTCATGATCTCGGGCAGAGTCAGTTGCCATCACCTGTTTGTCGAGCTCACAATTAGAGAACTTGGGCTTCTAGAGCTAGGAATCTGCACCTGAACTCGTCTCCCTTGCTCTTCTTTAGGGCCTCTTGGGCATACCACCCGAAAGCTCCTTCATTTTGTGTTTGTCCAAAAGTAGGGCTTTCGGGGAGTTCGGCTCGACCCCTATTATCACCTCGGTTGACTCCACGATTGGATCAATAGTTCGTTGGGGGACCTGGCTGACAAGAGGGACTATTATGGCAGTATCGACAGCTAGCGTGGTCTCCTTTTTCAAATTGTTGAACCTCAATGTGTCCATTTCGACCGAACTTAGGCCAACATTTTCAACCTCTCTCACGGACGGTGGTCAGGCGTAAACAAGGTCGTCTGAATGCTCGTTATCTGAGTTAGATATGGAAATAGGTAGGACTAAATCCTCTGGCTCAACCATGGAAACCACTCGGCCTTGCCTTCTATTTAGTACAAGCTAGCTAACAGCCTCCTCCTCTTCCTCTTCCTCCTCCTCCTCCTCTTCCTCGCTACTGAAAGGATCTAGGAAATTGTGGCTTGACGAGTTAGACATGACACCCTCTTCCTAACCAAGAAGTTGGGGAGTAAGTCGATGCGACCTGAGCTCATCACTAAACCTCTCTATACTGAAAACGTCTCGCCGCGGAGCCCGACCTTTCATACACAGAGGAGGAAAACTCACCCTTACAAGCTTTGCGGCCCTACGAGGAATTGTATGCCGATAGATCGGCTTGTACACAAGGAGAGCAGTTACGTCCCTATACTCTTGCTTGTTGTTAATAGCTTGGATGGCCTCCTTGCACTACTTAGAATGCACTTTCAATTTGTCGTTAAATTCTACACAAGCAACAGAAATAGACATCAGCGTCGGTACAAGGAACATTCACAAAACATGAAGAATGCAGACCCAACAAAAGAAATACTTACTATCAAGTAAGGGACCATTGTACCTCGGGAAAGACCAGAGACCATCATCCCCAGCTTGAAACTCCCATCTACCTAAAACCTAGACAAACTCGCAAGAAATAGATCTTTGTCCGGGCTGCCACTAACCAACCTCGTTTGAGGTTGGTTGGGATTCTTGATCCGCAAGTAATGATCTGTGTAGAGAGGGTTGCTCGACTCCTTCTTTGGCCGAACCACGGTGACATTAAACAAATCCTCGACACTGAAATCTTTGTCCAGTATCTGGATCAACGTGTCCACCGCGAGCACGATTCAGACGAAGTTGGCAGACACTTGCATGAAGGTTAAGTGGCAACACATCATCACTTCCTTCAGCATTGGGCTAATGGGAAATCAGAGCCCAGCCTGGTGAATCAGCCAAAGGTAGACTGGAATACGATTCTCATTGTTCGAGTTAACCATAGGAACCTCGGTTGGTCTGGAACACTCTATTATGATATCCATAGGGATGCGGTACGTAAGCCTAAACCTTGCCATGGCCTCGTCATTGTAGACCAGCAGTTAAGCTCGGTTCAACTCCATGTTTTGAAAATAGAAGTAATCTAGTTAGAACGAGCTTAGCTAGCCAGTTGTGACAAGCTATTGCGACCAGATTTAGACGGGCTCGACGAGAACACTAGACTCTACTCTAACAAGGCTACTTATCGTTAAGGGGCAACTACCAGACCCTCCTAATGCTTCAAATAGTTCTCAGCAATAGAAAGGCCTAGGGGACAAAACCCTAGGTCCGCTAAGTATATAGGGTAAACCGAACCTGCTTCATTAAGAAAAACAGGTCAGAGATATCCGACTCACAAAAACATGAAGTTAGAAGATCAAATACAGACTACAAGCAAAACAAAAATGTGAGAAATATTTGAGTACCAGGAACTCACCAGAATCAAGCTTGGGAGGAAATTAACTTCGTCAAGATCGAAGACTAGTCATCAGAAACTAAAGCGGTAACCGAAAAAACTATCGGACGGTAGCAGTAGATAGAGGGACACTCTTTAAGACGCTCGAAAGTTCAAAACACAGTAATAGAAGACGAAAGGCAAGCAGACACTAAATAAGGAAGGTGAAGAGGCAGGAACAAAGCAAGAACATGTCTTAGTGGGCGCGTGAAGCTACGCACTAGTAACCGCCTATGAAACCTACAAGACGTGAGCACGTGGCAACCACTCAACCGCGCGTCCGTACCGAACGAGCCCTAGGGGCAGGTGTTAGTGGTGTCCAAAAAAATCCAAAAATCGATAAACTAAACCGTACCGTGCCTTTTAGATTGGTTCTATGGTTTAGTGGTTAGATTCT
>CM018912.1:14793870-14796370 GCA_009663005.1 Actinidia chinensis | reverse complement strand
AGGCATGTGAAGGCCATTTCTCTGTAAAAAAAACCACCGCATAAATCTTGCGATGCGGATTCTATTAGACTTCACTTTTCAAGAACTCATTTGAGTTTTGTAAGAGATATGAGAAATGCCAATAGTTAAGAGATGTATCCCAACAAAACATGATTCCTCTTTCCCCCATTCTTGTTATTGAGATATTTGATTGTTGGAGAATTGAATTCATGGGCCATTTTTCCATCTCTAATGGCAATCTCTACATCCTTCTGGCAGTGGACTACGTGTCCAAGTAGGTAGAGGTTATCCCTACACGAACCAATGACCACAAGGTGGTGGTCATACTTTTTAAAAAAAATATATTTTCACAGTTCGGGATGCCTCGGGCGGTCATAAGTGACCAAGGCACACACTTTTGCAATAGGCCATATGAGGCCTTATTGACAAAATATGCTATCATGCATAAAGTGTCCACCGTTTACCACCCCCAAACCAATGGGTAACCTAATCTTGCCAATAGGGAGATTAAGCACAAACTTGAAAAGACTGTGAACCCCAACCGAAAGGATTGGTCCTTCCGATTAACCGATGCCTTATGGGCTTACTGCATGGCCTATAAGACCATCCTAGGCATGTCCCCTTATTGAATTTTTTATGGCAAGGCTTGCCATTTGTCGGTTGAGATGGAGCACCAGGCCTATTGGGTAATCAAAAGTTTGAATTTTTGCATACCTGAGGCCAGTGCCCAAAGGAAGCTCCAACTTTCAGAGTTTAAAGAGTTAAGGCATGATACTTATGAGAACTCGCGCATTTATAAGGAAAATATCAAAGCATTTCACAACAAAAACATCTTGCAAAAAACCTTTGAACCCAATCAAAAAGTTCTCATGTACAATTCTCAACTTCACCTCTTTCCCGGTAAGTTAAAGTTCCGGTGGCTTAGACCTTTCGTGCTTAAGACAGTCTTTCCCTATGTTGCTATTGAAATCAAAAACCCATTGAACGGCAACATTTTTAAAGTGAATGGTCAATGACTTAAGCCGTTCTTGGAGCCTTTGGATAGGGAAGAAACTGTAGAAGACCTCGTTGATCCTATCTATTGGGATCCTCCTTGAGTTTCTTTTGTTCCACCGTAGTACGTAGATTAATTAGTTTACTTTTATGCTTTACTTTTATGTCTTCAATTACATGTCTTTAATTTTATGTGAATTTTAATTCCATTCTTTACCCTTTTTGTGTGTTTTAGCTTCCTTGCAGCTTAGGCACTTGAAATGATACGATCACTAGTACCCTTTTTCTCCCTTTTTTGTTTATAGTTCTCCTTTTGCATTGAGAACACTACACATTTAAAGTTAGGAGGTGAGGGATTGATAGATATTGATAGATATAGTTCAAATTTAGAATTTGTTTTTTGAAGATTTCTATGTTAATCAGTGGACTCTTTATATGCTCTCTTGAACTTTAAAATTTGGAATGATGCCTTAATTTGATTTCATGCATGTGTGTGAGCCGTTCTCGCTTTTAATTGCATATGTTGTTAGATGATATTGAGTTTGATCATATAGTCGAAGATATCTTGACATATAGAATAGAAACTTATATCCCATGCATATACTTTTGAGCCTTTCATTTATTGTCGAAAAAAATATTCTCTTTGAAACGGCATAGCATGATATCTAGTTACAATTTATGTTCATATTCTAGTTTATGGCATGTACAAGGATGATAAAAAGCATTCTTTTGAAAAATAAAACCACATGTTTGAGTTGTTTCCCTTGTTCCCCTCTCGAGCCTATACACATGTTTTTCCATCATTCTCTAAGCCTAGGATCCTTGAGTTGGTAAGGGCAGAATAGAATAGAGTTTTATGATGAATGAAACTGAGAGTGGTGATGTTGAATAGGGATTATTGAGGAGGAATGAATTGTTAAAGTGTTGAGTTGTTGAAGAAAGAAGACAGAAGCAGGTGATTACTGATAATGGCTGACAGCACTACCGGTAGCCCATAATTCCAGAGAGCTTTGGGGATTATTCACTACCAACAGTGGATTTATGACTACCAGTAGATTAGGCCTGTCAGGAAGCAATTTACATAGTGACTACTGGTAGTGGATTAAGGACTACCAGTAGATCGGGCAAATATTCTAGATTTAAGCCTGCATAACCTATTAAACCCTCACGTTTCTAAAACCTAAAATCAGAACCCTCAGACTCTCTCTCTCTCTTTAAAACTTCATAGCCCTCTCTCTTACATGATCAAGGTAATAATCTAAACTTAAATCTTTTAAATTTTTTCTTGATCTTTGTTTTATTTTGCCCTAATTTAGCACCAAATCTCTACACTTTCCCCCCCCCTCTCTCTCCAAATCCGAAACCCTAGTTCTAAATCTCACCAAATCCAAAACCCTAAAAACTAAATCCATACACATTCACCAATGGTTCGCACCAAGAATGCATCCCATCACGATAAAGATGTCTTGGGAAAGAGTAAAGGGAAAAGGCCAATGTCCGAATCCGG
>CM018912.1:14761370-14766370 GCA_009663005.1 Actinidia chinensis | reverse complement strand
TTTTCAGCTCTTTTTCAAAAATTCTTTTTCAAATATGACCATGAAAACACGTCATAATTCTTTTTCAAAAATTCCACCAATGTATTTTTAGCTCTTTCGTCAATTCAGTCCTGATCATGATATGGCAATATAGGTAATCAGGATATATAAAAATTGAAGCCACTACCTTCAGAGGCTTGGTGTTTTTTGTGTCTCTGAGATCAGTAGGAGGTGCATCTTATATCTCATCTATTAGCACCTCTATCTCAGTATCATCTATCTGTAGTTTCTATTTGGTGCTAAGTCCTGGAGTGGAGTTGGTTTTCTTTACCGTTATGAAGCATTGCCTGGAGACTCTCTAATCGCATCTCACCTTGCCTACTTTAGTTGATGTAGGAAACTTCATCATCAGGTGGTAGGTAGAGGTAATGACTTTAATTTTCCTCAGTGTGGGGCGACCTAAGATCAAGTTGTATAGCGAAGGGCAATCCACAATAATGAAGTCCTTCTAAATTGTAGTCTGGTGGGGTTTTGCCCCCAAGTTTATTGGCAACTTGATCCATCCGAGTGGACATATTGAGCTCCCTCCAAATCTGACTAGAGGGGTATGAAAGGGGGTGGAGCCTATCTTGCCCTATTTTTATCTTGTTGAATGCCAAGATGAACAAAATGTCAGCAAAACTCCCATTGTCAATTAGGATCCTTTGCACATTAAAATTGACAATTGTGACAGATATGACCAATACATCATCATGGAGTAGGTGCAAACCTCTCAAATCAAAATCCTCATTGGTGAAGTTAATGGGCTGGAGAACTTCAGAGTAGGCATGGAGAGGTTGTAAACCTCCTCCTCTGCTCGCCCATTAGCCTTTCTAGCATGCCTTTTCCGGGATGAGGTGGAACATCCTCCCAATCCAAACCCTCCATAGATAGTTTGGATATCACCTATTATTGGTCTCTTGTCAGTATATCTCCTTTTAACTACAAACTTCCTCAAATATCCCCTTTTGTTCAAATCGACAATCTGCTCCTCTAACTGAAAGCAATCTTTTGTATTGTGACTGTGAACCTTGTGAAACTCACAGTACTTATTCTTGTTCCTCTTTAGGGTGTTGGTCTTGATCTTTCCATGTCACTTCACAAAGTCCTCATTCTTAATTTCCATGACTACCTGGGCTATAGGGGCATTGAGAGGAGGCAACATCAAGTTAGGTCAGCAAGGTGGAGTGCAAGGACACCATTCATTGATTTGTGCCCTCACATCTCGCTCAAATCTCTTACTCTTCACCTTGCCCTTACAGTTTGTCCACTGAGTATCAAGCTCCTTCCTTTTATGGTCATCCTTTTCTTGCCTCCTTCGTTTGGCCTCAACTAACTCTTTTGCTATAATATACTTATCATCCTTACTTTGGAGTGCCGACAAGATTTTAGGGACACTTTTGGAGAGGAATCGAATAGCGGGCCAAGACGAAGACCTTCCATCATTGCCATGACCACCACCTTGTCGCTGGGATCCTCCATTTCTTGGACAACCTGATTAAAACGTCTAACGTAATCCTTTAAGTTCTCCCCATCTTTATGGCGGATTATGAAAAGATGGGAGGCATTCATTTGCCTTACCCTGTAGCTCATGAAATTGGTGACAAAAAGCCTACTCAGATCGCCAAATAAATCAATGGTTCTTGGGGACAATTTTACGAACCATGATCTCGCCGACCCCTTCAAGATTGCTGAAAAACTTTACACATCTGCTTGCCACTTTTCGGTATATATTTTATCTATCTTAATTTAGTTACCAAGTGTAGAAACCTACCAGTGCAGCATAATACTCGAACGTCCGAGATCATATCCACATAGAGCTGATTTGTAAGATTGAGTATTTGTTGTAAGTAAAGAAAGTATAAAATTATATTTTTGTGTTTCTTTTCGTAAATAGTGTGAATGAAAATGTAAACTACAAATATAAAATGGCAAGGTTCAAGTATTTAGTCGTTTTTTAGCTTAAATGTTCCAATTATGGCTAAGAGAAAGAGTGAGAGATGCGTGAGAGAGGGAAAGAAAGGGAGCCCATGAAGTCAACTTTGGCTGCCAATAGTTTGTGTCATCATGACAAAAATTGAATTTGTGTCGGAAGCTTTCTTGGGGTGGTTCCATTCTCAGCATTTGCGCACTATCTCATGTCGATTTGGCTTCTAACTTTTTTCCGACCGGTAGAGCTTTTTCTCCGACTGGTCAGGCTCTTTTGTTTTGCATTCTATCACCTCTAAAAAACACTTTTTGTCTTGCAAAATCCTTTTACAATTCTTGTGCCAAATAATGGTTAAATATAAAAGATAATATGCACAAATGATGCTAAATTGTGGGAGGATTCAATGGATAAATTACAACATTCTGTGTCAATCAACATCACCTCATCTGAATACCCCTAAAGCATCATCAAGTTCTTGTATGAGCCCAAGTAGTCCATGGGATCTGTCTTCCCTTCATATAACTCTGAGCTAAGATCGTAACTTGAATTTGGACAAGACCCTAACTCCTATTACCTTCTTTGTGAATAAAGGTTCTGTTTGTCTTATCAAAGCGTCTATAGTAACTAGGGAATTTACATCGGTATTGATGGCATCTATCCGAGCATCCAGGTCCTTGATTTTCTAGATAGTAGACTTATCTCGGCGCTTATGAGCTCGGTCATCTCGGTGAGGTGATCTCTCATGTTTTTTGGTCTCCTTGCCCTTTGTATCTTGAGTCTAGCTAGATGACCGGGACTCTGATATGATAGGACTCCTTCCTTGCCTGGAGTGCAAGCTTGCTGATTAGTGTTGCCGACTCTTGGTTGAATGCCCTTGACCAACGCTCTACAATAACATTCAAAATTCAATATAGATAACAAATGTTTCTTACAAAAAATAACACTCAAAATTAATATGACAAACTACAACAATCCCCTACGTTGTTTCATATTCTGAAACATTTGCAAAATAACTTCATTGTTTATAGTGTCGAATATGTCTCTTTCAATATATGTCACCAAGCAATTATTCATCCACTCATCTCCCATGCAAATGTATTGTCTTAAAGTTAGTTGCATGAAATATTCAATAGAGGAAATGAACAAAAGATAATTTACGAAACACACCTCGTAACTAGATAATGCCAGGGCAGCTCAATCCTCCCAAGGACACGGCTTCTGTTTTTTGATATCAGAACTTGCTACCACTGCTTGTAAAATCAAAAGAAACAAGTACAGACAACAAACAAACTATTAATTTGGTATTCCCATTGTTAATCAGGCTTTGAGCACAAGCTGCACAACAAGTCAACAACAGAGTACTCCAGCACATAAATTCTAAATGACCAGACAATCATCCCAATTGGAGGTTACTTCGATCCAAGAGAAACACACCCTTGTGAAAATAATAAGTCAAAAACTTATGTATCCTTGTGTAGATAAATGCCTCTATGTCTATGCCTACAATTTCGAGCACATTTCACTATTCCTGCTAGGATAAAAAAGGCATGAACTAGGAAGTAAGTGAAAGTAAAATCAGAAGAAACAACTCAACAAGTGCAAACAACAATCAAACTATTAATTTGGTGTTCCCAAATCCCATTGTTATTCCCAATACAAGAAACAAGACTAATAATTTAGATGCTAATTTTATCGCTAATGGAGAAAATGAGATCAAACCAAAACAAATTGAATACACCATGAATAGAAACCCTAAATCGAATCCAACAAAATAGCAAGTAATCGAAAATGCCTCGATTGGATGGGTATGTGTGTTTACCACAGAGTTGAAAGTGCCTTCGAAACTGCGACGAGTGAGAAAGAGGAGAGAGAATGAGTGTAGTTTCTCAGTTGCTTTAAGGAGCGAGAGATGTAAAGCCCTAGGTCATAGATTTGATGCGGTAGTAATAATATTGGGCTTCAGCCTTCATTTACCAATTGACTGATAATTGCTTCAGCTTTCTATGGACTTGATAATTGCTCTCCCAAGCCCATTAATTTGGACCCATTTGTAATAGGCCCATTAATTATTTTTTTTAATATTTTTTTTAAATCCAGCGACAGCGGCCACACGGCCTAACCTGGGTCCGCCACTAGTCCATCCAATATGCCTCTGGCACCGTAGGCTGGAACTAAACAAGTGAATGTAGAAGAGTGTTTACATAATTTTACTCTAGATAAAGCACATTGTATAATTCTATGTTTTTTTGAATCTCTTCAATCAGGGCCATCTGTACCTGTGCCCAATCGTCTTTGCCATACCCGACTTGCGCAGCTATTGCCCTGAATAGACAATGACTATCAGCTTGGACGTCAACAATGTAACTAATGAAATCCTGATAAGCCTCAGGTAATTTATGAATGAAGGGATCAAAGATGGGTGGAGTTGGAAATTAATTTTTTTGAACTCTCAAGTTTGCAGCCGGTGTATTTGGAGTTGAGTTAAATGCCCCCTAGATCCTGAAGTATATGACTCTAGAATAGAAGGTATGTGGTGTTTATTTTGCTCATCTCTGCCTATAGGTCGACCTCTGTGTTACGTGTTATACGTCGGGGATTGAATTGTACTATGAGATGGATCTGTCATATCGATAATCCTGTTTATCATATTATTTCGCATAGATGGATCCATCCCTTATAATAGTTCAAGAACTTCAATGTCCTGTCAAATCGTGGTTCATCATCATTGGAGGTCTGCATGCATACATAACCTAGTCCAATGAGAGTCAATATCCATCAATGGAATTGGAATACAAAGTGAACGGTAATTAGCAAGGTCGTGCATGCATGGCAGTCCATGCGTTACTTTGATTATACAGTCGTAATAGCCGGTAATGAAGGGGGAGGTGGTATTAGCGTATTGTAACTATTCATCGATCAACTCCAATGCCTCTAATGAAATTTGACATATTGCAGCACTGAAAATGTAGTCAGTCTTTTGCTTATTGCGTGGAATGTTAAGAGATCTCTCGAATGACTTCTGAATGTCGTCAAACTGAATTCGCAGCATCTT
>CM018912.1:14651370-14653870 GCA_009663005.1 Actinidia chinensis | reverse complement strand
GTACTCCTAAGTGATGTTAACAAGTGTCTTTCAAGAAGAAACACGTATATACCTTGTCAACTACAAAATCCTATTTCTCAAAAAAAAATAAAATTTATACCAACCATAATCAATAACATAAACCCAAATCGATTACATCTCTCTTTACATTTTATTCTACTCAAATGATCAATGGTACCATTGTCTCTCAAAATCTTAATTTTTCGAGTCTCCAAATTGGAAATGTGAATTTCCAAGCCTCAGATATAACTCCGAATTTAAGAACATCCATACATCTAAAATTCTAAGTATGACACCAAAATAACACTTTCGCTAGAAAATTAGGAGCACTATTCACAACCATAATTGCAATATGCTTTGAGTATTCTGAACTACTTGAACCATTCCTCCTAGGGTTTCTTTCTATACGTCAATTTAGTCTTCGGGCGCTACTCCCCTTCTACGATTTCCCTTTCTTAGTGGCAGGGCTAACTAAATACATATCAAATGCTTAGACATTTCTCATAACCATAGTTGAATCATACATTAGTAAGTCGTATCTCGTATACTACGTATCGCATACCTTAGTTGCTGGTAAAATTTTGGGTCAATTTTAAATTCCAATACCTCTGAATATATATGGAATTAAATTTCAAACTTTACATGGTTAAAAATTCTACGAGTCTACTTTCCAACACTTTAAATGGTGCATCAATCCAAGTTTTCTAGAGAAAGTTATGCCTGTTTTACCAAACAGTGTCTGGGCTAAAAAGGGGCACAGCATTGTTGTATGCAGTAGTGGGTTTTTAGGGTTCAATTAAACTTCTCCAGACACATCATTAAACTTCTCCAAGGTTTTTAGGGTTCAATTACACACTAAAAGGGCAATAATAACTCAAATTCAAACTTCAACAACAATCCTAGCATGCTAGATCTAAATCTAACATTTTAAAAACCTAACATGACATAAATTTAGGGGTTTTGCAACCCACCACTCAAATCCACCTAATTGAGCTTAGAAGCTCTCAATTTTATCCAATTTGTTCAAAAAGAAAACTCTAACCTCACCTATATACACATATACATACATGACATACAAGGGTTTTAAGTTTTTACCTTCTTCCTAAGCTCCAACAATGGCTTTATATAGCTTAAAATTGGCTCTCAAGGCTCTTCTCTCTCTCTCTCTCTCTTCTTTTTTTTTCCTTTCTTTTCTTCTTTCTCTTCTCTCTCTTTTTCTTTCTATATACGTATATAGGTGTGTGTGTGTATAGTTTATGTGTGTTTATAATCCAAGACACATGGGAATTTATCCCATGTGCCCACCTCTACTTAAGTCACCTGTTCTTAATTCCTTTTTCTTTCTTTTCTTTTCCTTTTTCTTTCTTCTTTCTCTTTATACGTATGTGTGTGTGGGAGTGTTTGTGTATTTAGAAGAAACACATGGGATTTAATCCCATGTGCCACCTCCATGATTTCTTGGCGTAACCTTACTCCCAATTGATCACTTTTACTCCTTGGATTCTAAAATAAAAGAAAACATCCATATTCATTAAATTAAAAGTATTAATTTATAAAATAAAATGATATTCATAGGTTTGGGGTATAAGATGAGGACACACATGAGAAATGATCCCATGTGCCCTATCCCACTTTACTTTCATGTTCACCTTTTTTTTTTATTTTAATTCCTTTTTTTTATCTTTTCTCGGATTTTATTATACTCTGTTATCATTCAAATGCCCTTCTCGAATGCTAAGAAGACAAACTAGGCATAAACTTAAGTATTAAGGTTTTGAAAAATGTCATCTTTAAATGGCTAACTTTGACTTCTAAATTTTTAATAACTTACACTAATTATCATACGGGTCATAAATTACACAATTAATGGAATCCGCAGATTCGGGGTGTTACAACAGATGTGGGGGGTCAGGGTAGGGTGGGGTGGGTTAGCGAACCACTTTCAGCTATGTTCGCCTCTTTCTCAATCTCCTTTTCCTTCTTTGCCCTCATCTGGGTCGCGTCCTCCTACGTGTTGTCATTCTCTTCCGTGGGGTCAGTTGAAATACTCCTCCTTAAATCCCATTAGCAGGATCGACAAATAAGGCTCGTGGTGCAAGTCAAGGTAAGCTACCACTGCCAAGCTGTAGACTACGTCGAATGTTCAAGGGGAGTCCCGAGCTCCTTCAAACACACCAACCAACCCTCGTGGAAGGCCTCAGCTCAATCCTTGGTCACATAATGGATGTAGAAGTCAATAGCCATGTTATAGCTACGATCATAGATGCGTTGTTAAACAAAACCCTAGCTACTTGTCGGAGCCCGACAATCTCCCACTCTTTCTTGTTCAGCTCGTCGACGACGGCAGCGTGCTCCTCCTCATTTCTCGTAAACTAACCTTCTAGGAGGCTTTCTTTTTCTCACACTGATAGTTTGTAACTAATCTCTAGAGGACTTGTTAAAAAGATTGTTCAGTTCAAGTTAAACAAAGTCTTTGAAAATGAAAAATCGAATTGAGGTA
>CM018912.1:14631370-14633870 GCA_009663005.1 Actinidia chinensis | reverse complement strand
TTTCTTCTCTCTTTGTATCTCTCTCTCTCTTTGTCCTCTCTCTACCTTTACATATATATAAATACAAAATCCCCCATGTGGCCCATCCCACACCACATGTGGCCATGTGGCCAATTTTGTCCTACCTTTTACAATCAACAAGAGAAGAACACGTGTGTCATGACTAGCCAAATTGATTTATAAAATTACACTTTAGCCCCTCTAATTTTTAAGTAATTACATTATCTCATCTTAACTTAAATGTCCTATTTAATTTTATCTCCAAACTTATGAATCTTTCGATTTAACACTAAAACGTAATTAAATAGATTAAATTTAATTCTAATAATTCATATAAATTCTCAAAACATAAAGTTGGGGTATTACATTGTGTGTATAGACTTGTGAGTTGTAAGGAGACTTAGGTCTTCTGTGTAAAAGGTTATTTGTTGCCTATTATACGAAACTAACTTAGTGGAGAGAAACTCCTAAATAGACCCTTGGGGAAAGGATTAGGCTATAACTGAACCTCTATAAAATCATTATGTTGATTAACGTTCAGCTCTTGCATCATTCTTAACTGTTTACATAAACATCTTTTAAGTTTTCAGCACTTTGCTTTCAGCATTATTTTATTTTTATATTTCAACTTCATTGCTTTATCTTAAGTTATTTTATTTAAGTATTCTTATTTTGTTTGTCTCTAAAGACTTAAGTGAAGGTCTTGTAACATTTTGCTGAAGTTGATTAAGAGAAACAAGTTGATACAAATTATTATATAATCTGTTGGTTAAAAGTTCATATCATAAAAATTAAGTTTTGGTAAAACCTATTCATTACTTTTAATACTTTTGAAGAAGACAAGTTGTTCTCCTTAAAGAGTTAGTTAAAGCCTCTCATCTGATTGGGTTAATTTAACTTGCTGCAATCAGCACCCACAACTTTTAGTTATTTCAAGTTAAGTTTTTTTTTTTGAATGATATTGTTTTTATATCCTATTTATTTTTAAAGTTTTTTAAGTCACCCTATTCACCACCCCCTCTTTAGGGCTGACTTTTGGACCAACAGGTAGTGCTCTCATAGTACTCAAATTTAGAGGCTCAGATCGATTCGTCCAAAGTCGATAGCTCTCCCAAGTATGATTACCATCCACCATTCTTATGGTACAAAAAAATATATTCTAATTAGTACATCTATAATACTCCGACACTTTATAGCTCCGTAGTTTTTTCTTAAATTTAAATGTGTCAAAATTGTCCTTTGATACCAACTTTGTCACAACCCAAACCCCGAAGGTGTCGCAGTTGTGATCGGCCAGTGAGTTTCCTCACTAAATTGTCACCTTATTCAATAATTGAGTTATATAACATAGCATGATAGAACTCCATATCTTTTTAAAATACTGAACTAATCAGAACATAGAATATAATCAGAACATAGAATACTGAACTCCATATTTTTTTAGAATATAATCAGAACATAGAATATAACCAATATTGATCTTTCCAACTCGATCCATCTTGGAGTTACCCTGCAAAATATTGACGAGATATCTACATCGAACAATTACCACCCTTATTCCCCGTCTTATCTGTTAGCCATTTTTCTTAACGTCCCCTAACGCTAGGGCCAACAGAGTTTTCTACTGTGGTTCATGTTCAGATAAAGTTATTATTTTTCTGTAAGTAAATATTTCAATGGCATGTTCAAAATATTTTCTCATTAACATAAGCTCACAAAATCAACCTGCACTTCATAATTTTACATGCTTTCAAAGTTTAAAACATGCATTTAAACATACTTTTGAACTTTATAAAACATCGTATAACTAAAGTATATTGTACACTCAAAAATAATGCGATTCACCTGTTAATGTTGCAATTAATTCACATATTACTCAAAACCTAACAAAAAATCAATATCATCTATAAATAACTGGTCTAATTGTTGGGAATTGTATGCCTGCATGTCCAAATATTTAAGTATTATTTGAAATAAGAATTTATTTTATCATACATTAGATGTTGTTCTTATATATAATGAGATGATATGTCCCTAAGTTATATATAGATATGATAAATATGTGCAAATGAAATTTATATACAAGAGATATTAATCGTTGATCATAGTAACTTTATTTATTTTGTAGTCGGCGATGAGTTTGGAGTCTTATCCGCGAAGGCTATAATATTGTTAACCTCTATATGATAGGATGATTTATCTCAACCATCAGAGTATGTAATTCTAGGTTAAGTATTGGTGTATTATGGAATGTACTGAACCAGATCGTTGTAAGAAAGTAATTCATATAAAATTGTCATTTAATGATGAAAACTTATATACGCTATTTATAATTGACTCTTAATTCTAAGAGAATTGTGAACTCAAGTTCTTAACATTGGTCACTTTGATTTACCAATGAGTGAGGCTAATTGAGGTCAATACCTCGGTATCTTGGGTGGTCATTGTTAGGTCTGTGAGAACACTTAATTATAAAGATGGAATCTCACTCTTTTCTTGA
>CM018912.1:14401370-14403870 GCA_009663005.1 Actinidia chinensis | reverse complement strand
GAGTTAAAACTCCTTGTGTTACTGGAGTCTCGGGAGAGTAAATTTGGTATAAACCTAACTTTAACATTGTCTTCACAAAGTGGTTGTCCTTGGGTTCCAATCCAATTAATTAGTAGGCTGAGTTTAACAATTTGAAAAACACATATCAAGGCGCTTTAAGTCTTGACATAGTGTAATAAATAAAATTAATTCATGTGAACTCAATTAATTACTTTTATATACGAATCCACACTAATAATGGCCTTCTACAAATTAATTATTTTTATATATACGAATCACACTAATATATACGAATCCAATTAAAATTATGTAATTTTGATTACCAATTTTCGGATTAATAAAATTGTAGAGTTTTTTTTAAGTATTTTCTAATTTCTTTAGTATTCTTAGGAATCAACAAAGTTATTGATGCATTTATTCCCGGTATTCATTTAAAATCAACAAGTTAGATAATGATTTTATTTTTAGTATTTTGTGAATCAACAGACTTGAATTCATTTATCCTTTCCTTTCGTTTATATGTTTCCGGTACATCAAGAACACTCTCTTCACTCTATGACAACCCCCAAATTGTTGGAAAATTAACCAAACTTATACAACAAATAAAACTTCGTAGATTATGACTTTTGAAAACAATAAAGAAAAATAATTTGAAAATAGCGATGAAACATTTAGGCTATGTTTGTTAATTGTTTTTTTTTTTTTTTTTTTTTTTGTTTTTTTTATAAATAAAAACAAAAAATTTGTTTGAGTTGTTATTTATAAATAAAAATAAGATAAAATTACTACCACTATTTTTGAAAATAGTAAAAACAAGAAAAAACTATTTTTATTTTGTTTACAAAATTTTTTCATCCAATTTTTTTTAACCACCACCGCAAACTGCACCTACACCTACATCGCCACCTCCTCCACCACCACCGCCACTTCCACCTCATCCACCTCCGCCTCCTACACCACCACCACCACAAATTTATTTTTATATAGTTTAAAAAAAGTGAATAAAAACATATTTTTAGTTTTTATTTTATAAAAAATTAAACAAAATAAAACAAAAATAAAACAAACACAAAAAACAGATAAATAAAAATATTATCAAACATGCCCTTAATGATTGCCATGGAAGGGGACAAGGGAATAGGGTTAGCATGTGGTGGGGACAAAGGGTGCCAGCGGTGTGCTGACGGCTGGATGGTAGGTGGATGAGATAAAAAAAAAATGAGGGGAGATGGTTTCCTCCGTAGAGACAATTTTGTAGGTTAAGAAAAAAAAATAGTAATCCATGTAGAAAATATTATGGATTAAAATAAATACACATAAAGTTGAAATCTTTGTTAATGGGTCTGGGGATAGTAAATTTGGTAAAAACCTACCTTTGGCTTTGGTATTGCCTTCACGAAGTGGTTGCACTCAGGTTCCAATTCAATTAATTAGTAGGCCGAGTTTAATAATTAAAAAACACACATTTTGCGGGTGCTTTAAGTCTTGACATAGTGTAATAAGTAAAATTAATTCTTGTGAACTCAATTAATTATTTTTATATATATAATTCCACACTAATAATGACCTGAACAAAAAAAATAATACTTTTCACAGTGATCAGCAAAATCTTTGATATTATAGTATTCTAGTTGTAAAAAGGGCAGTAGTAGTTCTAACAGAGCAAATCAAACTTTATTACTTTCGACAATGCTGCTAAAAACACTTCATAAGTTATCGAATGAATTACTCGATATCCACATGAGGTATGGATCCCACATTATTGCTTGAATATATATGGGGTTCGCACCTCATATACGGTAATTTATATAGTGTCGCTAACTTTATTCCTACTTTCATAGTATCATAACTACTCTCTCAGCTCGGGATCATTTATTGTCAATATCCAAGGTACTGGTAATGTTTTTGACTTAAATTAGAGAATCTAGTTGGGATTATATGTAAACAAAGTTATGATTATATATCATTGCTTTGAATAGCTTATAATTATATCTTTGTTTGCTTACTTTAAAAACCATTATCCTGGTAGACCCCTGAACCATTATATATAATTATGCATTTTTTGTGTTGGCAGCATTTGACTATCTATACATGCCCCTTTTGTTTTTGTAATGATTTATCACTATCAAGTAAAGTTGGTAACTAAGCAATTAGTGATGGATACTAGAATTCTCTCCGCCCCTTCCTAACCGCCCTCTTCCACTCTTATTAATGGGTTAGTGCTGTTGAGGTTCTCGATAAAGTATATACACGTATTCCCTCTTTTTAGGAATAAGAAAAAAAATAAATATCCATATAAATATACTAGGTAATTATAATTTATCTACTAATTTAACATCTGACTAATCAAATAATTAAAAAATAATAATTAAAAATCAACTAGTCACACATAACCTAACATATTAAGAAAAATGTTTTTATAATAATATTAAAATACAGGGTATTACATAAAAAATCAAGATCAAGTTTAATAAAAGTTCAAAAAAAAACACTCAAAGAA
>CM018912.1:14323870-14328870 GCA_009663005.1 Actinidia chinensis | reverse complement strand
AATTAAGTATTGGTATTAGCAACAATATAATAATTATGGGGTTTGAAATATGTATTTTTACTGTCTAGGTATTTGAAAGGCTTAGTCTTGAATATTCAATCTTTGTAATGCCAATAAATATATGATTGAATGGAAAGGGAAGTTTTGGTGATTCTAGAAAATATTTAGTTGCAAATGTTTCTTACCTAGTGTGAGTGAGTCCTCCTATAATTAAGCGAGCTACCCCGGTTGAGCGATATTTTGGGACTATCTTACAGTTGCAGGTTCCGGCTTGCATCAAGATTCAAGTTGGTTCAGTGAGGCCGACCGCGAAAGTCTCACCGAATGGGTCAGTCTTTTCCTTTTGTTTTTCCCATATTTTAAATAAAAAATGGTGTGGGAGGACATTGCAGATGTCCAGGACGGACACAACTTATTCTAAGGCTAGAAGACCACTGGAAGATACCCGGGACCAGAGCATGTCTTGGAAGCAGCAAACTGGGCTGGCGGGCTTTGTCCGTCCAATGTCAAGGCTTTCTTTCAAAAGATCTGTGAGTGGACTTCCTAGAGTATCTAGTGATGAATCGACGGTCTTAGTTCACAAGGCCCAGAAATGATCGTAGCTCGGTCACGGGGACTCCCCACTCTTCTATTGCCTTCACCTTCTGTTTGTCCATCCTAATCTGACCATCACATATCCCAATGCACTAGGAAGATGACTTATCGCATAGGCAAACATCTCATGCCCATATTGAGAAGAGAAGGCCAATGGCGGCTCTCCTGGCTTTCGGCGACCCGGCAACCCATCTCTACTATAATGGAAGACTTTAGTAGTAGGGGGCAGAGAACATCTCATGCTACTACTTATTGTTGAAATATGGTAACATTGTGGCTCCCGCTAAGGAACTAACCGAGGGGTCCCGACTGACCGAAGGGAGGGCCTGGCAAGGTATTAGTAGATCCCGCTAAGGGAGCAAAGAAAGGGCCTTATTCTATAGTGGCTAGCGTGCCTTGTTTTTAAGCAGTCTAGTCTCGAAGAATCATTGATTGAATGGACTTGATAGGTTAAGTCCAGAGCCCCAATTAATGTAAGAAGGCTTTGTTCTTTGAACCAAAATCACAGTGTCGAGTATTACAACACGGTCTTAATCAAATCTCTATATGATAGCGTTATTCAGTAGACCTTGGGTCAGCAAGAACTCCATAGTTTCAAATGTGTGTAACATCATAGTTAACATCAGCTAGTCCTACCTTGTTAAGTAGTAACCAACAATCAAAACCCTCACCTTAGTAGCTTGCCAAGAAAGATGTGCAATGTTGATATCTGCAACAGTTTCCTAATCATGTTGTAAAGTAACTGTTCAATTTTTTTGGTTGTTTTTGGATTAACACTTAAATTATCAGTTTTCACATCACGAGTTAATTGCTGCACCATCACTCCCCAAGAAACTAAAAGCAGTCTCCAACATCTTAGCCTGGATCTTATGACAGTATAGTGCTCCTCTCAATGTGGCTGTTTGTTGCAGCTTAGATTATGGTAAAAGCTGATTCCAGAGAAGAGGAAGCTGAAAACAACAAAATAAAGCTTCTGGATAATCAACTTTTTCATCTTGTTATTATTGCCCCATAAATGGAAAGCAGGTGTTGGGGCAAACACTCTCGGCATAGTCTCCGATAGGAAAAAAAAGTTGAGCGCTGGGCTTAATAAGCTGCAGCAAACACCGCCAATTTATCTGTGTTGTCCTCCAAAAAGTTCATTTATATCCCTTCCAATGTTGACGGGATAAATTGGGATTTCAAAATGACCTCTTACATTTAAATCATGCCTGGACAAGAAATTTCGATGTTAAATCAACAACTAATGAATTGTTCTTTATTATAAAAATTCGGAACTCTTGATCTACCTTTCAGTTTGTCACTCCCAATGTTGTTTAGGAAAACTGAATGAGATTTGGCACACCATCACCGACCTATCATCTTCTGATGGGCTTAGCTCAAAAGAAGGTCTACGTTTTATTGAGTTAGAAGTATTTTAGGGATTTTGAACTGGAAATGGTTATATACTTGGCTTGATCTTTGAAGTGGCAGCATTGAAACTTTTCCACAGCAATATTCAAATGTTTTTTGATGTTTAGATGATGCCAAACAGTGAGAGAAAGGAATTGGAATATTAGGGCTTGGGCTAGGCCATGAAGTAGTTTTCTTTGTTCGTTTTGTTTTTTGTTTTTTTGGGGTTGGGGGAGAGGGGAGGGCTGTGTGCTCTAATATTGCTAGTTGACAAGAGTGCTAATTAAGAGGAGGTTCTTTTTTTCTTTTTTCTTTCTTTCTTTTTTTTGTGCGCGCACTCTAATATTGCTAGTTGAAAAGAGAGTGCAAATTACGAGGAGGAAGAACAAAAAATTGGGGCTTCTTTAAATAAAGACTAATGATACACCAAGTCAAATTAAATCAAATCAAATTAAGCCTTATGTACGCATTAATTGGGGATAGCTACATGAATCATTTTTTACCACATCTCATATTAATTTGGGTCTATGAGTTCCTAGCACTTCATTAACTGTAGTATTATCATTCCAAATGTTGCATTTGTTCATCTTTGAGCGACGTGAGCTTAAGTCTATTTTGTCTTAATTATTTTCAGTTTGTGCTACCCTTCATTTCATGGATGTTTTCATTTCTAATTCTACTCTCTTAGTCTTACCACACATCCACTTTAACATCCTCATTTCAGGTCTATTCATGTTATTTTGCGATCTCTCTTAATTGCTGACATTCTATCCCGTTGTTGCCCAACGTTCTATCCCGTTTAGCGTGGTTGGTCTTATAGTTATTGTATAAGTTTTTTATTTCAATGGTCAATTGCATGAAATGCCAGAAGTACCCTTCCACTTAAGCCAACTTACTTTGATTCTATAGGTTACATCATCTGCATTCTTTCTATTTTGTTAATTATCGGCCCTAGATAACGAAAATTACCACTTTTGTCATCACTAAAATTAAAGTCCATATATTCAGTTTTATCGCTATTTATTTGACTCCAATTCTTATAATGTAGTAGAATACTTGCCATTATGGTTGTCCAGTTGCCCTTAGGATGTCTTGAGGTGTCCCAAGTGTATAAATACGTGATTAGTGTCTCTAATTTTTAGTTTTAGACATTTAAGATTGTAATTGCCGAGCTTAGACTCTTGGATCCCTAATTCATCCTTTGTGTTTGGAATAAATCATTTTGGCATCAGAGCTCAAGATTCTGAACCTATTTCTTCCTAGTTGAGACGAATTTTGGACTGATTTCGTGGTGATTTCGCCGATTCTAGTTCAGACTTGCCTCTGATGGAGTCTAGAATCTGTGCTATCATCAATTGAGCCTAAGCAAGCCTACTTTCACCAATTTGAGTTGATTATGGTGATGTTCCCCTAAATCTGACCCATAGTCTGGCTATTTTGAACCCTAAAAATCCTAAGTGGGCTGTCGCGGCTCTAATAGCGACTCTAATAGCCTGATTCGGGGACACAGTGGACTGAGTTGAACCCTAATTAGATGTTTTGCACCTAATTGGACTTGTTCGAAGACTGCATCTGGAATCACGAACTCTAATCTGATTTTGTTGAGCATCGCGACCTCAAAATAATTTGATTTTGTTGTTGAATTAGTTAGTACAAACTCTTAATAGACTCATTTGAACCATAAGACGGTGTTTATGAATTGTCATTGATTGTGCAAACCTATCTTATGTTGGCACGAATTCGATTGAACCTCCCATAGCAATCGCAAACTCAGATTTGGTGTCGACTTAATCTCATGGTAAATCAGCCATAATATATGTTATTGTTTAGTAATAGTAGATAAATAAACCAAATCATGAACATAAAAATCATAAATCAGCAAAGAGAGAGATGATCTGAGAGTGAAAGTGAGAGAGGAGAGAAATACGAACCTATATTGTTTGCCTATGATGTCGACGTGAAGCCTTGACAGTGACGATCAAGACATGAGATCAAATGACCCCAGTTCCCAACAAAGGTAATCCGCGATCCTTTGAATCCCTTGTTTTTTCCCCAGACATCTAAATAACCCATCTAAGCCGTTGGATCCATCCATCTCCAACAACTGAGATTGGAAAACTTAAATTGTGAGGGATTTGAAAGAGGCGAACGCCTTATCGTCGCCTTCGCACCTTCATGGCGCCTTGTTGAAGGAGCCTCACCCTAGCGCCTTGCCTCGCACCTAGGCGCGCCTCCAATAACTATTGTAAGTGCTAACGGCCCATTATGTTGTTTTCTCCAGAGTTATCATACGTATGTTTACATATGATAAAAAAAGTATATATGAGTAAATCGACGATTCAACATACATATATATAATGTAAGTGCTGGGAACATGGGTACCGGTGCACAATATAACTTATGCTTTGATTACATATAGTTGTATAATATCAAATTGAGGCAAAACTCGCCGAAGATGGCGACCTTGGAAATACTGAAATTCAAATCATCTATTTTTATGCTTCTAATTGATGCCACTCCCATTGAAACTATACCCTATGTTGAAGCTACGAATTAATTACTAATTTACTACAAACAATTATCTAATAGTTTTGTGACATCCTCACACGTTGAAGCCATAAGGTGTCTTACTTTGGGTTAATTAGACTTATTAGTTTTGGGTTTGTTGTCAAAAAATCCTGATGTAGGTTTGGCTCATATGTGTACATGTGGGGTGGGCGGGGTTAGTTAAGATGAGAGCAAGGAGATGAGGGTATTATGGTCATTTTACAATTACTGTTAACAGAAATTAGTGGTGCACTTTAGTTAATAAACCATAGGGAATTAAGTACTTATTTCCATATGACAAGGGGTTATGTGCACATTGTCCATACCATAGTCGAATTTATCCTATAAAGAAAGAACAGACAACCACCAACTGTAATAATAGGCTGACAATAAGACAGATTATCCAGTAATTACTTTGAATTTTCTTCATTTCACGTTATCATCTCTATGCCTTAACTGTGAGTGCC
>CM018912.1:14291370-14301370 GCA_009663005.1 Actinidia chinensis | reverse complement strand
AACTTCAAGGTGCCCAAGTATTTTCCAAGATAGATATCCGGTCAAGGTATCACCAACTAAAGATCAAGCCACAAGATGTACAAAAAAGCGCATTTTGCAAAGCGCATTTTGCAAATGCTATGCACACTATGAATTCTTAGTGATGCCATTTGGATTAATCAATGCCCCTGTAGCTTTCATGGATCTAATGAACCGCATATTCAAGTCCTACCTCGACGATTTTATTGTAGTCTTTATCAACGACATCGTCATTTATTCCAAGAATAATGAGGACCAGGAACAACATCTACATGTAACTTTGCAAATGTTAAGGGAGGAGAAACTTTTTGCGTAGTTTAAGAAGTGTGTGTTTTTTCTTTCGAGAATTGCCTTTTTAGGGCTTTTAATTTCAAAAGATGAAATATTTGTCGACCCACAAAAAATTGAAGTCGTCGTGAATTGACCGCAACCTACAAATGTGACATAGATTAGAAGCTTTTTGAGACTCGCCGATTATTATAAATGATTTGTACAAGACTTTTCGCATCTAGCGACACCAATGACAAAATTAACCCAAAAACATGTGACCTACAAGTGGGATGCAGATTGTGAAGACAGTTTTTAGGAAGTTAAGAAGCGGTTATCGGCTCCTATTCTAGCCCTGCCGACAGGAGCTTGTGGATATGTCATCTTTAACGATACCTCACTAAAAGGACTTGGATGTGTTCTGATGCAAAACGGAAATGTGATTTCCTACCGACAACTGAATCCTTATGAGAAGAACTATCCAACCTACAATTTGGAGCTTGCAACAATAATTTTCTCCCTCAAACTCTGGCGTCATTATTTATATGGAGTCATAAGAGATCTACAAGGACTATAAAAGCCTCAAGTACATTTTTTCCTAAAAAGATCTCAACATGCGACAGCGACGTTAGTTGTAATTTATGAAAGACCGACCTAGCAATTTTTTACCACCTGGTAAAGCAAATGTGGTAGCGGATGCACTCAGTCGAAAATCTTTCGACAATTTAGCGTACATGATCAAAACCCTACCAACATTACTAGAAGACTTGAGAAAACTTGATATAGAGATAGTTTCTCACAATGAAGATGCTATGTTTTTCGCTCTTACGGTAGAGCCCACTATCATTGAGAAGATCAAGACAATGTAAATGGGTGATAATCGTCGCCATGATGAAGTGGAGAAAAAAAGAGTCACAAATTTTTTCTTTTGTTGACTGTATTTTGAGACAAAAGGACAGATTATGTGTACCATATTTGGCAGAAATTAAGTAACAAAATTTGGAGCAAGTATGAAGAAAGACGTTGCAAATTATATTGCACAGTGCATTTACTGTCAAAGAGTGAAAGCGAAACACCAACGGCTAGGAGGACTACTGACTTCTCTTCCCATCCCAGAATGGAAATGGGAACACATTGCGATGGATTTTGTCGTAGGGTGACCATGTTTAATCAGAGGAAACAATACTATTTTGGTAATTGTCGACCGTCTCACCAAGTCGACATATTTCTTAGTTATGAAAATCATGCACAAGTTGGATACACTTGCAAACCTATACATAAAGAAAATCAGTTGCCTTTATGTAACACCCATGCCTATCGTATCAGATCATGACTCGATGTTTGTTTCACAATTTGGGAAAAGTTTGCAAGCGACTATGGGAATCGAGTTGAATTTTAATACTATTTTTCACCCTCAGACTGACGGACAATTAGAGGGAGTGATTAAGATACTAGAAGATTTACTACAACTATACATGTTAGAATCAAGGGAGGTTGGAAAGTTCATCTACCGTTAGTAAAATTTGCTTACAGTTGCAGTTATCAAGCGAGAATTAATAAGGCCCCATCTAAAGTGTTGTATGGAAGAAACTATCGATCCCCTATTTTCTAGACTAAAGTTGCAGATGGAAGACGCATGGATCCTCAAATTATATAAGAAATCTTCAAGAAGATTTCCTTGATACAATAACGAATTCGTATAGCCCAGTATTATCAAAAGAGCTACGCCGAAAAGCGTAGAAAGATTTGAAATTCTCGTAAGGAGATCACGTACGAAGGAAAGTTAAGAATGAAAGGAAAGTTGAAGGAAAGTTCAAAAGGAGATACCCTTTTGAAGGTATTCCCCAAAAGGGGTATCATTCATTTTAGAATAAAAGGAAAGTTGAATCCACGTTACATAGGACCGTTTAAAATTCTAGAGAAGATTGGACCAATTGCCTATCATCTTGCCTTGCCACCGAAATTGGCAAACATTCACAATGTTTTTCAAGTTTCGATGTTGAAAAAGTATGTCTTTGATCCAAGTGACACCATTGAACACCAGCTGTTAGAAATACGAAAAAATTTATCGTATATTGTATAACCCGTTCAAATTTTGGACCAACGCGATGAAATTCTTCGAAACAAGGTCATTCCACTTGTGCGAGTCCCATGGCAGGATCATAAGTGGAATGATAGAGAGAAGCCGAAATGCGTAGATTTCTCTTTCTTACACAAAGACACAACTACCTTATTGCATTTTTTGGAGCTTTTTATGTGTAATATTTTTATTGTACGAAAACATCTTCTTTTTCTATCAACAGATGGAATTCCCATCCCCAGTTGATGAACGAACGAGCTAAGAATCCACCACTGACTTCATCTTCTCTCCCTGATCATTTTACAAGGGAATTGAAGACTCCGAATATAATTCCCCAACAAGCGATCCATCTAAGATAGGGAGAGCAAAAGGTCAACTAAAGCAGGCAGGGGATGAATATAATAGTGTGTGTCAAAAAAGGACAAGACCCGCTTTTTCTAATGAATCCATGTCAAATAGGGAAGGGACGTGTCGGGATCTGACAATAAGCTAAGCGAGAGGGCATCATCAGGATCACTTTATTAGCTCTCAATCAGCGAATGACTTAGAAGGATAAGTATTTGGGGAAGAAGAGCTGTTGAATCCATGACTGCAGGAGAAATAGCCGTTTCGATGCAGGGTTGCTCGTGTCGTTGTACCTTCTTATTTTAGTATATGCATAGCTAGTCTGATTTTTCCTTTTTTGGCTTTTCATACCAATTGTCACTGCCCCCCGTAACATGAAAGAAGGCCTGATCTTTTTCCTCCAAAGCAAAGATCCCCCTAATGTTGGAAGTGGATCTCGGGTTACATCCTTTCTAGCTCTCCCTCCCAGCAGACCAAGAATTAGATCAAACACTACCTAGAGAACTAATTCTAAACATTTGCCCCAACGATTCAACGTCGAGGAATCGGATCTTGAAAGGAAGGAAACGGAGTCAGACATGTATGGAAGGTGGGGGACCTATAGGAACGAAAGAGGTCCCAGGGACAGATAGGAGAATGACCAGTTCGCTAAGTGTGAAATAAGAGGCTATGAAGCGTTGCATTATTCTAGGTCAGCTTCTCCATTCTTCTTTCCAATCGGGTAGGCTCGCCTCAATTCAGTATAGGGTACCTTTCGGACCTAACCCCACAAACCTCTTCTTTTTTTACAATATGAATTGCCTTTGGGTTGAGATTCCTAGAGGGTGGCCAGAGGCTTTGTCTTGTATTATCTCTCTCCATTCTTTCAATAATGAATACGCCCAGATCCCTCAATAGAAGGCTGTCCGGGGTGTTTGGCTTCCATTAGCGTGTACTTGATACGAATCTTCTTCGAGGTGACTCAGTGGACCTTCTTATCCCAACCAAAGCAAGCTTTTTACAATTGCCCGCCCGATTTGAAAGTGACAACCGTAGAACGAATGGCAACAGAAAAGAGAGAAGTTGTTATATATTGGTGCCTTGGAATTCTAGAAGAAATTCCAGAGCTGACGCGATCTGACGCCTGTCGGAATCAAATTTTGTTTCACTCGTTATCGATCGCTTGATGCCAATATGTCGATCCAGTCACTGTTAGTTTTCTTCGAGTCTCAATGAGGCTCAGAGGTGCCGGTTATAGAATATATTCTTCTCGAACTGAGCACATTAATGCTAACTACAATTGACATTGGTGGAGTCATATTCTTTTGGCTTATTCGCCAGGCGGTATTATACCTATGCCATTGCGGGTTTGGCTGGGATTCCTAGAAGGATTCCTAGTATCTCCCTATCAAATGGGAATGGTTCAACAGATGTAGCTCGAGTCGTGCTCTCCAGATTGGTTTTACGTCTCTCGTTTGGTAGATGATTCAGACTGACAGCTAGTTGAGGACGCACTGCATCTTGCCGAGAAGTTAAAACTCTGTTATGATGTTCGCTCGATGTCTGAATATGCTACGTGGTGGTGCTAAGCAAAAACTGACTTATTAACAAGCTGCATTGGATCCGCCATTAGTCGTCGCTTTGCCTGAGCCCACGCTCATGGGATGAGGACGTTTGTTTTAGCCTCTATTAACGTTAGTTTAGGCAGGATTGGTTTCCTCTCCCCGATCGGCTACCTCGGGGTGAGATATCTTTATTTAAAGACATTCATTAAACAAGCAATGGATAATGGACAGTTGACCGAAGACCTTAGACCGATTGATCCAGGAAAGACTTTTTACCTGACAAAACCGATCCCCTCTCCGACAGGGGATATTGAATTCAAGGAAGAAACCGTACGGATTGGCTTAACAACTCTTCTGCTAATGTTTTATATAACATTCCTTATTCTATTTAAGGAGTGCTACCAAGTCGACATTTCACTTGTTAAGAGTAGGGCTTACACGACTACCCGAAAGAACAGAAGGAATGGGTCTTTGCTTAACAATAACAATGGCAAGTCAAGGGCCAGAAGAGCAATTTAACTACAAGAAGGCTATTCGTGGACTGGGTATTCGCGCCCTCTTAAGAATACTATCATTATGGAAGGGCAACTATTTGAAAAATTAAGAAAGGATTCTCGTAGACGGTGACTGGTAAACACAAGCACTGACTGGTCGTGTCATGCCTAAACTTGCTTTAAGCCCCAAAGGCGAGGGATGAGCGAAACTACAACAAAAGTGAATTTGCCCCTATCGTACTCCGACCATCACCAACGTGAAACTGTGTAGCCTCTAAAAAGTTTTTCTTAACCCTTAGAGCTGGCTCAACCCATTTTGAAGCGAGGAATGTTTTATATAACATCGACGAGCAAGAGAAACTATATTTCTTGGCCCCTGCCCTGCCCTGTTACCATCCTATCGCCTGCCTGGCCATTAAGCTTTGCTGCCCAGCTTTCCTTCGCGACAACTTGAGTAGGCATTCTTGCTATGAAAAAGATGGGCATACTGGGGGAAGATGACAGGCACGCACGTCCTCAACATTCCTTCCATTCCTGCTGTCTGTACTCTAAGCATAGACCTTAACTACACTCTGGGATCCATAAGGAAGGTTGCTTACCTCAAGTTAGACAACCAAAATCCCAATTTCGAAAGATCGGTTGTATCTTACTCCCAGGACCTATCCATGTCTACGGGGATCGACGATGGCTCTATCTTATCCCGGCCATGTTCCCCACCTAACCATGTACTAAGATCCCCATGCGGTGCTGTTGTTGGGGCAACCTTTTCTTATTTCTACCTTTCTTTCCTTCCTTCGTTCCTCTCCCGGCACGCACAAAACCTTACCAGTCCTTGGCTTTGATGAGATTTCATACTATTCTATTTGGTTTCTTTGGGGGGGAGTGCCTCACATATAGCGTAAGGGCAACTATCCTGGATATAATAACTCTCGTCTTTGGCTATATCTATCTTAAATAGTTCTCTTCCCTGTTGTCTGTCTTTCTTTTCTCATCCTACCGAGCCCACCCAGACGGAGAAATTCTAAACTTCAATAGTCGAAGAGTGGTCGTAGATTGAGCTACTTTACCCGACACCGTATCTATCATCTTCTTAGGCAGTTAATATTCCTTCGTTACCACTTGTCTTTTCTATTGTTCTACTAATTTTGGTTCGTTGTCTATGAGCAACCTTTGCTAACTTTATCTATTCTAAAAATTCCTCCATCTATTTGCATCTCCTTTTGATTGAACTAGCACAATACCACTTCCTTTTGTGTTTGAGATCCAGCTCATCTTTGCTATTTTTTGCTGGGCCAATAGTGCCTTCTACTATTGCACTTCGTGGTGTTGTTGGAAATGAGATTTCTTCGCCTCACTTCGGTGCTACTACTTACCCAACTGCGCGTTACATCTTCCCACATTCTTTCTTTTGTTCCAAGCTAAAGACTAAAGAAATCAGCTTTCTCTCTACTTGCGACCTACATCGCAAGGGTCGCCGTGCTCATACTACCTAGCATTTTCCCTTATTCTTATCCCTATCTTCCTCAGTTTTCCCTGTCTATCATTCCAGTTGTTGATCGAAGGTTAATAGCTAATGGCCATATGACATCTATCCATCCATACTGACATGGTCTAGTAGCCGCCCGACTTCGGTTGCCTATAGGTAGTTGTCATTAAGCGTAACCTCCTTCCTTATAGTTGTTATCAAAAGTAATAGTGAAAAAAGGAAGACCGATTCCTATTCCTTCTGCTTCTTGCTCTAAAAATGAGGTTTAGTTCTATATATCTCTTTTGGAGCCCTTTCTACTATTCCGTCTTGTTTCTTTGAAATTAGGAATTCTAAAGGAAAGGTGTGATGTCACCGCCCCTAGAGCACTCTAATTTAGTCATTGGGATTGCTACCAACCTCTCTTGTCTATCTATCATAGATTATATCTTGTTCCATTACTACCATTCTTTATTGGCGCTCTTTGGTATACTATACTTTACCTTGAGCAATTCTGTTAAGTTTATTTGGCTCCTATCTTCTTTCCTTATTTCTTTATTCGCTTTCTTAATTCGTTGCTTCTTGCTTTCGCCTAATCGACTCTTGTCTTTGGGACTTTACATTCCTACTTCGACTTACTACCTCTACTTAAGACCTGTTGGGCTGCCTCCCATCCTCCTATCTTGGTCTCCCGTGCACCGTAATCTAACTTTGCAGTTTCTGTAGTCTACCTGTTGAGCCCAATCCTGTCTTCTATAATAAGCTGGAGATGTTCAATCCGAGGAATTCTTTTTCATCTTCTGAGGTCTTCTGTCTCTCTTTTCATTCTTGCCAAAGCTAGCTAAAAAGACCGCCTAACCACCAGCCTACCTCGAATCTATTTTAGTAGTGATTATATGAAAATTGGATTCACAATATCGAATCCTCTTTCTTGTTCTCTATACATCTACTGCCAACTTTCACTTGGCTATCGGCGTCAGAGTTAAGGAAATCTTCCTTATCTTATATTCTCTGGTTCAACTAATGGTGCACTATCCTTCTCCCAAACATTTCTCATATCGTTCCGCCATAGCAACTACTTCCGCCTCTCGTAGTGTGATAGCAATAGCTCATGGCATTTGCTCTCTTTTTCAATTGACCTACCTCTTTAGTTCCCGGCACAATTAATGTATTTCGATATGCGTTCTACCAGCTCAGTTGACTGCTTTCTCATTCGTGCCGAAACTACTATTAGGGTTAGAGTTAGGGTTTTGCCCCCAAGTCTTCTTGTGCTGAGAGAACTTCGAAGCGTTGGGATGACATAAGATAGGTGCCACAAACAAACCCAATCCCAGGCATCAATATGAGGTAGAGCTCGAAACTCGAACATTGTTCGGCTAGCTCTGCCTCTATATGTTTACTATTGACCCAAAGTAGGCAAGAGCTTGATCTAATAGGATTTTGTTTTGTTTCAGAATAGGGAACTTAACCGAGACCAATAGATAATGCACAATGACGCTGCCCTAGCACCCTTTATGAGCTCAACACTCCTCAAAAAACCACTGGCATGGATCATAGCCAATCCACTAGTGGCCTACCCTTACCTGTGCCCCGGGCCTTATGCGTCAATCCTTCCCACGAGATTTGATGAAGAGGAGTATTTCAACCAATCCATGGAGGGAGAGGATAACATTCAAGAGAAGAAGGTGAAGATGGCTCGCTGGACAACTCTCCACATCTGTGAAGCTCTTTGCATCAAGAGAAGAAGGTGAAGGTGTCAGTATATTTGTTAGAAATGCATAAATATATTCTGAACAGTCTCACGCATACCTTAGCATAATTTTGTCTTTTTCATGCCTTAGCATAATTTTGCTTTAATTTAGACTTGCCTGGGTTAAAGTATTGTTGTATTTGGTATACATTGAACTAGATCATCGTAAGAATGTATATTTATATGAAACTGTCATTTTATGATGATACATTCCCTATTTATAATTGACTTTTAATCTCATAAAAATGGTAAACTCAAGTTCTTTACATTGCTCACTTTGATTTGTCAATGAGTGGGGAACATTGGGCCAATACTTCGGTATCTTGGGTGATCAATTTTAGGTATGTGGGAACACTTGTTTTTAAGATAAAATTTCACTCTCTTTTAGGAGAGAGAGGGTATCACTTGTGAGTGAATTCATTCATTTAATAATTGAAATTCGGATCCGGTCTTTTTCGATAAATTATTTATCGAAATGAAGAATTATTATTTTGGTGACTAACATGAAAATTGAATTATAAATCATAAGAGTTGAAAATAATTTTGATTTGGTTGACAGTTATTTTATCCAACCTTAATTATTGGTACCCAAGAAGATGGGAGTTTATTGCACTATTAAAATAGTGATGAGGGGTATTTTTGTCTTATTGCTTTAGAGTGCAATCTAAATTATTTAGTAAAATTAATTTAGATTAATTAAATTACTCAATTAGTTATAAGATAATTAAAAAAATTAGTACTTTAATTGGAGTCAAACTAGGACTTCTTAAGATCTCCATCCTTGCCCTAGTTAGAGCCTATAAATATGTATATGGACTGCCAATCCTAAGAATTATTGGTAAGGGTTGAGAGGAAAAAGAGATTATATCAAAGGAGAGTTCATAACAAATATGATACTACATGATTAAGAAAGAGCACTATTACAGTCCTAAAATTTTGATAAAAAATGATTCATTTTAAATTTTACTTACCTTTGTTGGTCCAAATTCTGAGACTGATATTTATCGATTACAAATGAAAAATCCTTGGCAGCATCAAAATCTCATTTTTTTCTCTCTCACTCTAATAACATCTTTGCAGTGGCTAATAGCCTAATTGAGAGGCTGGGATTACCTAATTGAAAAGGTATATGAGAAGAAAATCTTGGATGTATGCACACACAATGCGTATGCAATATACACATTTTAACAACCTCAAAAACTGAATAATACCAAAATAAGTTCTCACTTTATATATAGTGAAGTATGAGATTATGCAGAGGTTGGGTGAGCTTATCAGATTCAGTGGCACCAAAGTAATATGGTGAAGGGAACAATTTAGTTCAGATTTTTTTGTGTAAATCATGAAAATGATTTCCTAAAACTACCTGTATCCCAAAATCATATCTGACATCAACTTCTACTAAACTTTCCATGACATTGATAATGAATAAATCAATAAAACAATTGATCCACACAATATATTCTTGAAAATATCCGACTCTCAAACCTGCTCAATTTGCAATCCTTTTGCGTAGATGCATATCAAGTTACAACTTACAACCATCTGTTTATTAAGAAATAAATATCTTGGCAGGCATTAAAAATGGATTAACACTAAGAATAATAGAGCAAGAATAGTCTCAAATTATCCAAAGGGGTTCTTATTCTTCATTAAATTGAAAATAATATGAGCTTCTAAACGCTTTATAGGCAGTGGATGGTATTATCAAATGTCATCCTAGTGTTAATAATGTAGAAAATGCTTAACTTTTTAAGCATTTTTTCGGGAAAAGGGCAATCAAAAAAAGAAGAAAGTGCCAAGTAACCCCAACAAAATCTTAATCCATTTAGGAACATTAACCAATGGAAGAAAGTTAATGACCCAAAATCAAAGGAAAAATGTTTTCAATGTGGGGTTGCGGGTCATTGGAAGAAGAACTGTCCAAGCTATCTAACTCAGAAAAAGGACTCAAGTATAACCGAATCATTTATTATTGAAGTAAACTTTATTGTGAGTACTTTAAATTCCAGGTGTGTAGATTCTGGTGCAACTAAT
>CM018912.1:14253870-14256370 GCA_009663005.1 Actinidia chinensis | reverse complement strand
ATCATTTTTTCAAAGTTGATGGAAATAGATTGTTTGGGACTAACTTCGATATTTGGCACTGAAGCTTTGGGGTTTGGGGATTAAGTTCATTGCTTGGACTTAATCTGTTTGGATTGGGCACTTTTAGTGTGCATTTGCCTTGTGGCGCAATTTGGGATGGGCTTGAAGTCGGTTTGGATAATTTTGTGTCTTGGGTCTTTCGTTTGTTTTAAGATTTATTATTTGATTTTGGAATTTGGTTTGATATCGAAACTTAGAATTTGTATTTGTCATGACCTGTTTGTTTGGTTATCAAAATTTCATCAATTTGGCACTTTTGTTTAGTGTTTTGATATTTTGGAAATTTAGTAAGAGCTTTGGTGATTTGTAGTTTGTTTGATTTAGCTGTGAGACCTTGTATTGCTTCCCTTGGAGTTTAGTGTGGCTCTTGAAACTCTCTTAGTTTTGGTTCGAGCTTAGTGAGAATTTTGTTTGGTTAGTTTGGCTAGATATGTCTCGAACAGTCATTTATTTTGACGAATTTGTTTGCATGCTTCCACTTGGTTTGGCTAGTGATCCGCATTTGGATAGATTTGTTTGGCTAAGCGAGTTTTTTGTTCTTTGGTTTGTTCGCATGGCGTTTGAAAAGCTCAGATTGATTTAAAAGCAATTTTGAAGATGAGTTAAAGGTTTTGGCCTCTTCGATTTGTTTTGGATTGATTGGTTTCATTCTCTCGTTTGGGTAAGAAATCGGTATCTCACGTTGATATTTGTGAGTTTTTGGCTCGACCAAAATTGACCGACCAATCATTAGTTGGAGGTCGGTCAAAGCATTATGATCAAGACCTAGCTACCGACCGTTTGACGATTTTAGTTGTCTTTGACTTATTAGACTCATTTTTGAATTCCTAAACTCTGATTGGTAGATTCTTTGTTAGTTTAGGAATTTTTATTTTACAAGTAACTCTTTTTCGTATTAGTTTGCTCTAGAAAGAATTCTTTAGTTATAAAGTTGGGAAGATGTCTATTCTTCGGTGGACTTCTTTAGGAATTTTGTTGGGAGCCCCATTGCGGGACTTGGTGACCTTTAGATTTTTTGAAGGACTTGATAGTTCCGTGGTTGCCCCCATAGACGTTGTAGGATCTTTGATCCTTTTGTAGGCCTTTGGGTCTTTGGTGGAACTATGAGTTCATTGGTAGCGCATTATATTTTAGTCTATAATTTTTTGAAAGATTACAGTTTTGTCCCAGAAATTTTTAAAAATTATAGATTGAATCCTAAAGTTTTGATAATTATATTTTGGTCTATAGATTTTTTAAAATTTTTAGTTTAATCTCCTTATGGTTTTCTTGCATTTTGGATCTTTCCACGAGGTCTGTATTTGCGAATTTTCTAGCACTCACTATGGCCTAATAAACAAACACAACTATATGAGATTCAATGACCATTTTAAATCAAGCTTTAATTGGTGGCATAAATTTGTTTTATGAAATAGTTTAGATTTTTAAACAAAATTAGAAAAAGAATCTCGAAACAAGTTAGGCCAAACTGGGCCTTAGTTAGAGTTTTTAAGTGGATGATTATTATATTATCTCTCATCCAAATGACAAAATATTAGATATTCTACCATCACATTGGCCAAAATAAAATTTTCAAAATTGACTAGAAACATAAGTGATATTCAGAATTCTAAGTCAAAAACGCGCCTCATGCACTGCTCAGGCTTAGACAACGCCTAGTCATCGTTCACTCATCAACACATCATCGCTCAATAAGTGACACATCAGCACTTTATATTTAAGTCCATACTTTTAGAAAAGATTACAATTTGGTCCCAAAAGTTTTTGAAAATTATTGATGGGCCCCTGAAATTTTGATATTTATATTTTGGTCTCTCGACTTTCTAAATTTTTCAGTTTAGTTCCCTTAAGATTTTTCTGCATTCCGAATCTATCTACGAGGTCTGAATTTATAAATTTTCAAGAACTCACCAGGCCTAATAAATAAAGACACACAACTATGTGAGATTCAGTGACCATTTTAAATCAAGCTTGAATGTGTGGCAAAGGTTTTTTTTATGAAAGAGTTTAGATTTTGAAACAAAATTAGAAAAATAATATGAAAATAAGCCATGCCAAATTGGGCCCTTAGTTGGCATGTTTAAGGGGATGATTATTGTATTAAATCCCATCCAAATGACAAAATATTAGATCTTCTACCATCAAAATGACCAAAATAAAATTTTCAAAAGTGACACGAAACATAAGTGACATTCTGAAATTCTAATGTCAAAAACAAGCTTCACGTGCTCAATCATCGCCAAATCATCGCTAACTCATCAACACATCATTGTTCAGTCAGGGCCACGTCAGCGCTTTATGTTTCACACCATAATTTTAGAGAAGATTACAGTTTGCTCCCATAAGTTTTCATAAATTACATATGGGCCCCTGAAGTTTTGATAGTTATATTTTGGTGCCTCGACTTTTCAATTTTTTCAATTTAGTTCCCCAAAGAATT
>CM018912.1:14058870-14061370 GCA_009663005.1 Actinidia chinensis | reverse complement strand
TTCAGTTACATTTGTCAGTCTCAGCCAATTCACAATGGCTTTAACCTTGTGAGAATTAACGGATACTCCATCTACACTGATGATGTGTCCCAGAAATGTTACACTTGATAGCCAAAGCTCACACTTTTTTAGTTTGGCGTATAGTCTCCTATTTTGTAGTGTTTACAGAATCATCCTCAAGTGTTGCTTATGTTTTATAAAACTCTCAGAATACACTAAGATATCGTTAATAAATACAATAATAAATTCATCAAGAAAAGGTTTGAATACCCAGTTTATCAAATCCATGAATGTGGCAAGTGCATTGGTAACTCCAAATGGCATAATAATAAACTCATAATGGACATGTCTGGTTCGAAAAACTATTTTCTCTACGTTGCTTGCCCTGACTTTCAGTTGATAGTATCCTGACCTTAGATCGATCTTAAAAAATACTTAAGCGCCCTGAAATTAGTCAAACGAATTATCTACTCTCGGTAGTGGGTATTTGTTCTTAATGGTAACTTTATTCAATTCCCGATAGTCGATGCATAATCTCATCGTTCCATCTTTCTTTCGTACAAATAATATAGGAGCACCCCAAGGCGAAACACTAGGACAAATGAATCATTTTTCCAACAAGTCTTGAAGTTGAACTTTCAACTCTTTCAACTCTATAAGAGACATATGATAGGGATCTTTAGAAATGGGTCTAGTACTTGGATTTAGGTCGATGAGAAACTCGATCTCTCTATCCTCCAAAGAACTAGGTAGCTCATCTGGAAAGACATTAGAAAAATCCTGGACAACATGAATATCTTTCAAGGACGGTGGGAAAACATGTATGTCAATAACACTACACAAAAATGCACAATTCCCTTTTTGAATTAAACGGTGTGCTTATTATATGGAAGAGATAAGATAGGGAAGAGGCACGATACCAACTCCCTCAAAGACTAGCCCCGAAAGGTCAAATGAATGGAACACAACTCGCTTAAGTTCACAATCAATGATGGTACGGTGAGAAGACAACCAATCATTCCTAAGATGATGTCAAAGCCATGCATATCAAGAGGTATGAGGTTCACGAACATAGGCACATTGTTGACAAGAATTTCACAAGACTTATTTACTCTATCACACAACATAGAATTTCCAGAAGGCAACACTATTAGGATATAATTAAGGGGTACCAAGGATGTGTGCAAATAGTGAACAAAAAGATATGACATAAATGAATGTGTGGACCTAGAGTCCATAAAGCCGTGTGTAGGTTGACCATAAATAGGCAGTATACCTGACACTATTAAGGGGTACCAGGGATGAGTGCGAAAGCTCGGCCTTGTTGTGGTTGATTATCCTTACTTCTTGTTGGAAGTTGCTGGACTGAGGCTGATGCTGACGTTCTAGCTCCTTGTGCTCTATTCTTCCTCGGATAGTCTTTAATTTGGTGTCCCTCTTGGCCACACCCATAACAAGTCGTGCTTCCCATGTGATACTCGCCCCAATGCTTTTTCTGACAATTTGGGCAAGTTGGTATTTCATTGGACCTACTACTTCCTTGATTCTCGGTGCTTCCTTGGGCGTTTGATGAATTTCCACTTGAAGATCTGAAACTCTGCCATTTTGAACTTTGTCCCCTGCTTAGATTTTCTCCCGACCTTTTCTTATTACTCTCATGATACTGAGACATCTCATTCAATGCTTTCTCATCAATTATCGCTCGTTGAAGGACTTTTGATGAGTTGCCAATTATAGTATCTCTACTTTGTTGCAAATGTTCCATCGTAATCCTACTTCAAACTTTCTCACCTTGCAAGACTTCGTCGATACTATGTGTGGGCATAACGAGATAGTTTCATGAACTTCACATTATACTCTACCACAGTCATCTTCCCTTGCATCAAATTAAGAAATTCCATCATTTTTTGATCTCTAACAATCTCAGAAAAATACTCTTCATTGAACACTTCTAGAAATCTAGGCCATAAACATAGTGGTTCTAGTGGCTTTTTTAACTGCCACCAAACTAGTGCGGCTTCTTCAAAAGTAAAGGTGGCAAAGACCACCTTTTATTCATCGGTGCACGGTAGGACTTCGAACACCCTCTTAATTTTCAAAAGTCAAGATTCCACAGCCATGGGATCGGGGGTTCCTAGAAAAGTTTGGGGTTTCAATTGTTGAAATTGCTTAATGGTGGTACGGCCTACTACCTCTACTTTTGGTACGAGTATTCCAGTTGTTCCGATGCATTGTTGTTATGGTTGTTGTGAGTATCCTAGGCCACTTGCACGAGTCCTTCTAGGGTTCTTTCTATACGATTAATTTAGCCTTCGAGCTCCACTATACGACCTCCCCTTCTAGGCGGCATAGCTTACTACAGACATATCAAGCATTTAAACATTTATCATAACAATAGTTATATTATACTTTAGCATATCATATCTCATATAGCATATAGCACATACTCTAGTCAATCTTATAATTCTATCTAAACATGACTCGTTCTTATGGTGTCAAC
>CM018912.1:13811370-13821370 GCA_009663005.1 Actinidia chinensis | reverse complement strand
AGTAGTTCATGTTGTGATGAAAAATTGAATCACCAATTATTGGGTAAAATACACATTACCCTATATTATCCATATCAATCACACACGCAAGATAATAAAGTTTTACGTAGTTCGACAATGATGCCTATGTCCAATGAGAGAAATAAATAATTCATGAATGAAGAGGATTACAATGAGTATAAAGGGAGGATAATTACATTCTACTCACCTCCCTCTTTCTCTCTCTCTCTCAATTCTCTCTCTCACAATCTCTCTATTTCTTGCCTCTCGCTCTCAGTGCCTTTTTTTCAACACATAACACATTAGTTTCAGCACTCTATCCTGCCTTTTATAGACCAAAGGAAGGAGGTGGTAAACTTCCAATATAATACTTAATTGTTATCATATTCTATCTATCTATCTATCTATAAAAATATATCCTAACTCAAGATTAACTCTTTAAGAAATAATCCTTTCAAGAGTTCTAGCTAACTCGAGAGTTTTACTCCCACATGAACACTCCATGTGGGCCAATTGGGCTTGGGTCAAAATATATGGGATGGACTCAATAATCTCCCCTTCCAGCTCATTGGAAGGTAATCCGATATCTTTAAGTTATCTATCCTGATAGCTTCCGGTCCAGCTCTCCCATAATATCTGCAAGACAGCATCCGAGAGATCTCGTCCTCATCAACGGGCTATTCCATTTCTTACAAAAGTGTATGTACCTCCACACCTAAGTGCTCGACACTTTCCCACCGAGGTGCCCTCCACCGGGATATGCCACAAATTACATCACTTTTACGAGCTGTTTTGGCTCCATATCTCGTCCATTATGCACACAACTAAAGAGATCACTATCACTAATCTAATCGAGAGCGAAAGAGATTCGTTTCGATGGCATCGAGCTCGTCGCTGTACAACTCTTCAAAATTGACTTTGTCTTCTTCTTCTGACCTTTTAACTAGACATCCTGCACTGATTTTACCACTCATGTTTGGACAAACTTTTGTACACATCTCTCTTTGCTTTTTTACCCCTATAGATTCTCCAAGCACCCCTACGCTTGCTTTACGTACCTTTATGGAACTATTGCTTTCTCTGTCCATTATGCTTGCTAATATTACTAGACCCATATTTGATAGTAGCTTCCCTTGTCTAAATACTATTCTCTAGTTGGTATAGCATTTTAGTCTTCTTCCCCACATCATCTCCTTGTTTCCGTTGGATACTCTCAAAGTTCATCCACTAGCTGCAAAACTGGAACTCTTTGAATCTAGCATCTCAATGGAAATTAAATTTTTTCGCAAACTAGAAACATGCCTTACCTTGGTCAATGTCAGAGATCTCCCGTCTGCCATGCGAAATTGGACTGCTCCTTTGACAATAACTATACTGGGTGTGTTGTTCGCCATCCATACAAGTTCGACATCACATATTGCATTTGTAGAGAACATCTCTTTATTTTCGCATAAGTGGTAAGCACTGCCTAAATCTAATATCCAATTTGATTTTTCATCAGTCGATACTGCTAGGAGAACATCACTCTTATCCGCATCCACAATCATCATTGATGATGATGCTATCTTTGAAGATGGATCATTCTTCATATTTGCTTTACACTTTGGACAATTCCTCTTGATATGTCCCTCTTGGTCGCAGTAAACGCACATAAAAGTGCGACCTCTCGACTGTGACCTCGGTCATCCTCTCCTAGTACCGCTTTGATGACCTTGACCTATTTTCTTGCTTCCTTCTGAGACTAAGGTTCGCGACTCATCACTGTATGCCGTACCAATCTCTATCATCCGTGCCTTATTCAATGGTCATCCTTGACCATACTCATAGTCAACTTCTTGTTTGATACTAAATTGCTGAGAGAAACCACTAATGTCTCACAACTTTCTACCAAGGAACTCAAAAGCATTTTAAGGCCTGCGTCTCATCCTTGTATTGTAGGTCAACACTGGCCAATTAATTGATCAAATTTTGGAACTCACTCATATGTTCCACCACCGACATCCAACTTTGAAGCTTCAAATTTACTAGTCTTCTCATCAATAAGGCTTTGGTCCTAGATGTCTTCGTCTAATACATCATTTCCAACTTGAACCACAACTCATAAGAACTCGTCTCTTGTCCTACATAATGGAACACCTCGTGTCCAATGCATTGTTTGATCAGCCTAATTATTTTTCGATTTATCTTCTTCCATTTTTCATCTTTCGTCACTACAGTTTTGTCTTCCTTATTCTCCAAGGGGTCGTACAAATTCTTGAAGAATAGGATATCCTCCATTCGTGATTTTCACATTGCATAATTTGTGGTTGAAAGCATGATCATAGCCCCCAAATTATTTTTCTACATCTTACTTCACCCAATTAGAAGTAAAATATCCAAAAATTAACGTCGAAAATGGATCTGAAATGATGAAAAAACTCAAAAAGGACTCAATTGTCAAAACTAGAAATTTCTAGGACCAAACTACCAAAATCAAAAACTTCATGGACCAAATTATAATTTTACAAAAAACTATAGGGACCTAAAGTGAAATTACATAATCTTCAGGAATATTCCTAAAATATTCCTTCTCAAGTGGCTTGGCCAAACTTGGCTTTGGCTCGGTTAATGTAATCAACGGGTCGATCAACGAGCAGCTAAAACTTTCAGGGCACTTGATGGCGCGTCCGATGTCCATTTGGCTCCAATTTTATATTGATGGACTCGTCTCAAAGAGAGGAATCTAGCGATGTGCTTTTAAAATCTAATTCTGGGCAACTTTGTATATGAACAATATACAAAATATGCTTCGTTGACTCCAACCTAACTCTGATACCAATTGTTGTACTCAAAAATCAAATCACCAATTATTTGGTAAAACATACATTATCCTATACTATCTAGATCAACAACACACACAATACAATAAATATTTACGTAGTTCGGTCAATGATGCCTATGTCCATAGAGAGAAATAAATAATCTACTAATCGAACGAATATGATTACAATGACTATAAGGGAGGAGAATCTGTCACGCCCTAGATTAAACAAGACCGGACATGTAAACAATTACTCTAATAAAAGAAAATCGACCTAAAATAATATAACCAAATTACACCCTAAAATCAGAGTATAAATAATCCCATCCCGTAGGACCATGTTTTCCATGAGCTATCATAATACAAAACAAAAGTGATAGTATATAGACAACGCCTAAATTAGGCCAAAGAATATTACAATTTAAAATACACATTAATAAGTTCATAAACTAAAATAAACAAGACGACATCCATGTACTTCAAGGGTCATGATATATCTCGGTACCTGAAATTCATTTAATTATAAAGGTAAGTTATCTTGAAATTGCGTAATAATAGGCTTGATATATCAAGCCAAAATTATGATACGTATGTATAGAATGAAATTTATGATACAATAAAATAATGCGTGTATTTATATTAAAATACACTTTTCAATTCATGATTTTTAAAACCAATAAGTTCTCAAACTTTCCAAACATTCTCAAAAGCATTGATCCAATCATTTCAAATGACATACCTATGCTAGTACCTAAACCGGTCTCATTATGCACCGAGCATATGAGACAATATCCGGCTAACTTCTCGGTCACTAGTCGAGGGCTTTGGCTTTTCCTCATGCGCGAGTTTTTTGGTCTCTCACTGTGGACTTATTCTAAGCGACATTATTCTGGATATACTAATGTACCAAATTCGGTACTACCTAGCGTGTCATTTTCAAAATAAGTTTTCAGGTACCAAATGTTTAACTCACATTTCCAAACAAGTTCTAAGTGTTTAATACACAATATAGAATACATTTTATGCAAACCTCTTTCATTTTTTGTATATGTAGGTGACTATTGGTAGTGGCCTTAAGCTCTACCAGTAGATAGGAAACCAGTGGCAAAAATAAAATATTCACTACCGGTAGTGGCTTGAGCATTACCGGTAGACAAAGTTCCAAAGACAAAATTAAATATTTACAATTGGTAGTAGCCTCATCACTACCGGTGAAAGGATTCCAGAGGCTACCCAGATCCAAGCACTACCGGTAGAGGATTGACAACTACTGATAGATCGAGCGTCCAGTCGACTCCAAAAATAAAAGAACCACCGGTAGTCCATTCATGACTACTGGTAGTAAAGCTAAAAATAGATCATTTCCAGCAATTACAAAATCTAAACTTTTTCATAAAATAAATTTTGTTCATAAAAATTTAGATTTTTCATGCTAGGGTTTGATACCTAAAGTAATGAGCATAAGCCATCAACACACTCCCAATATTAAACCCTAACAAGTTAACCCTGTTTAGTCAAATAAATGGAAGAAAGTTCCAAGAAAATGGTGAAGAAGTGGTTTGGCCAAAATCCCGAGTTGCTTCGATTTCAAATATTCTTGGTTCAATATGAAGCCCTCGTTGAGTAGATGATTTTCTTCCAAAGAACTTCTACCTAAATCTCACTCTAACACACTCAAATCTTAGCTCAAGGATTGCAACCTACTTGGCTAAAACAATGGGGGAGAGAGAAAGCAAGTGAAATAAATGCTATTTAGCCAAGAGGAGAGAGATAAGAGATATAAAAGCTCACTTGGGCTTTAGGCCTTGTTTGGCAAATATAGGTCAAAATAAATTGTTCACTCTCTCCCACAAACCTATCAAACCCACTAGTCACTAGCAATTAAAATGGCCCATACTCATACGCACAAAACAAAATATATCTAAGTCCAACTACACCACAAGTGACCTTATTCAGTTAAATGGTTCAAAGTACACTAAAGTTCATAATGGCATATGTATATATACACACACACATATATATCTATATATTTATACATGTATATATATATATACACAGATAGTATGATGACATCATATATGCGTCTTAATTATCTAATATATATAAAAAAAATTTTGTAACCTTACAACTTCCACCACTTAAAAAAATTTCGTCCTCGAAATTAGATAAGTGTACTAGATAGGCTAAAAAAGATCTGGATACTTTGCACGGACTTCTGACTCGTGCTCCTACGTAGCCTCTTCCACGCCATGATGAAGCCACAAAATCTTCACTAGTGGAATGATCTTCCCTCTATGGACTTGATCCCGTGTGTCTAACACACGAATTGGTCACTCCACGTAAGTGACGTCCTCGTTGATGACAAGATCTCCCCAATCCAAAACATGAGAAGGATTGGGCTCATACTTTCGCAACATTAAAATATGAAATACGTTGTGTACATTGGCTAACCTTGGTAGCAAAGCAAGACGATACGCCACGACTCCAACTCGATCAAGAATCTCGAACAGACTAATAAACCTCGGCGATAGCTTGCCGCTATGTCCAAAAAGCATCAATCCCCTCTTGGGTGAAACATTTAAAAACACGTGGACTCCAACGGTAAACTCCAAGTGACGTTTCCTTCGGTTGGCGTAATTCTTCTAGCGATTCTATGCTATGAGCAAATGCTTTCTAATCAAGACTACTTTCTCGGTTATATTACGAACCCAATCTGAATTTGCAAGCGCTGCCTCTCCAACGTTGGTCCAATAAACAGGTGACCTACATGGCTTATCATACAATACTTCAAAAGGTGCCATATCGATGCTCGCTTAATAGCTATTGTTGTACGCAAATTCCACTGAGTGTAGATGATCCTGACACAATCCTCCAAAGTCAAACACACATTCCCAAAGCATGTCCTTTAGAATCTAAATAGTACGCTCAGATTGCCCGTCGGTCTGACGATGAAATGCGGTGCTAAGTCTCAAACCGAACCAAGAGTTGACTGTATCCCCTTTCAAAAGAGCGATGTAAAATGCAGATCTCTATCAGAAACTATAGATACCGAAACCCTGTGAATTCGAACAATTTGACGAATGTAAATGAAACTGAGATCCTTTACAAATTTAACAAACGAATAAGAAGAAAGTGCACGAATTTTGTCAAACGATCGACCACAACACAAATGGTGTCGTGCCCTCTCGGTGATCTAGGCAAACCTAACATGAAGTCCATCGTGATATGCTCCCATTTTCACTCATTAACTGGCAATGGTTGTAGCAAACTTACTAGTTTCTGGTGTTTTGCTTTCACTTGTTGGCAAGTCAAACATCTCAAAATGAATAAGGCAACGTCTTTTTTTATTCGCTTTCACCAAAATTGGCGACACAAGTCATGGTATATCTTTTTCCCTCTAAGATGAATTGCAAGTCGTGAATGATGAAACTCACAAAAAACATCGTCTCTACTAGACAAATGTATGAATAATCTGGACTTGTATCTCAAACCTTGGTTTGGATGCAAAACCCAATTTGTTAGCCCTATACATCTAGCAATGCAGTCGCAAATCGTCTTGGCCTTTTCATCCTGCTGCTGTACCTCAATAACTAGCTTGATGATGGACGGCTCCGCGGATAATGTGAATAATGTAGCAAACTCGTTCATCTTGAAGCATCTATTACTCATGAATAGAAATGTTCGTCAAGGTACTAAGGGATTTTCTACTAAGCGCATCGGCCACAATGTTGGCCTTCTCGGGATGATAGTGTAAGTCGAAGTCGTAGTCCTACATGTACTCTTTCCAACGTCGATGCCTCAAGTTCAAGTCCTCCAACATAAATAGGTTCTTCAAGCTCTTGTGATCTAAAAACACTTTAAACCATTCCCCGTCCAAGTAATGCCTCCAACTTTTTAAACCAAATATAACGGCCGCAAGTTCTAAGTCGTGAGTCGGATAATTTTTCTCATGCATCTTCAATTGACGTGAATCATACATAATTACCTAGCCCAACTACATCAAAACACATCCCAAGCCATCATGTGAAGCGTCACAGTACACAGTGTACCCCAGTCATTGCTTAGGTATAATAAGAATCGGTGCAGAAGTCAATCTCTTCTTAAGCTCTTGAAATGAATACTCGCAATCGTCACTCCAAACAAAACGAATCCCCTTCCTCGTAAGTCAAGTCATTTGTGTTTCTAGACGTGAAAAATCTTCCACAAACCGTCGATAGTAACCGATTAAGCACAAGAAACTACGAGTCTCGCACCTAGTCTTTGGTCGTTCTCAATTCATCACTGTCTCAATTTTTGAGGAATCAACAGCTACTCTGCTTCTAGAAACAACTGACCTAAGAACTTCACTGTAGGAAACCAAAATTTGCACTTACTAAATTTAGCATACAAACGATGCTCTCGTAGAAGCTGCAATACAATTATCAGATGCTCCTCATGTGACTCTTTTGATAAGGAGTAGATCAAGATGTCGTCCACGAACATGACTACGAACTGATCAAGATATGGATGAAAGATATGATTCATCAAGTCCATGAAAGTTACTGGCGCATTCGTAAGGACAAATAGTATTACAAGAAATTCATAATGTCCATAGTGTGGGCGAAAAGCCGTCTTCACTATATCCTCTTCCTTGATCCGCAACTTGTGATAACCTGATCTCAAGTCAATCTTTGAGAAATAGCTCGACCCCTTCAATTGGTCAAACAAATTGTCAATTCTCTGAAGTGGATACTTGTTCTTTATCGTTACACGATTCAGTCGCCGATAATCAACACACATTCGAAGTGATCCATCTTTCTTCTTTGCAAACAAAGCTGAAGCTCCCGATAAAACCCTTATCTAATAAGTCTTGAATCTAAATATTCAACTCTTGCAACTCTACTAGTGCAAAACGATATGTTGGTATAGAGATGGGCGTAGTGCCCAACATAAGATCAATAGAGAATTCGATCTCCTAATGTAGTGGCAACTTTGATAGATCTTTCGAAAGACATCTAGGAATTCGCAAATGACCGGTGGCAAAACCACATTACTTAGACTACCCTCGTTGATCAAACAAGCTGAGAAGAGAAAATTCAATTCTCCTTGTCTATGTACATCGGTAGACGATGGGGTAAAGTTGCAATCCCGATCTCCCATGAAGTGAAAACAATTGCCCTCTGGCATACAAAAAGTAACTCGATGCTAAAAATAATCTATCATAGCACGATAGTTGTTCAACCAATCCATACCAAGGATCACGTCAAAACTAGTCATGTCTAATACAATAAAATTGAACACAAAACATCGATTGGTAATCTCAATCTCACAAGATCTACAAACTCGTCTCAAGATTGATCTACCTTCTATTAGAGTGTCTAACAGAAGCACTGAATCTAATATCTCTATCTCTAATCCCAATGCTAAGGCAAACGATAAAGCAATGAATGAGTGTGATGCTCCTGCGTCGATGAGAACACGATCCCAAGAATTAAATACAAGGAAAGTACCTCGTACAACAGAGGTATCAAATTGCGATTCCTACTGTCCCTGAAAGTTCAGTTACTATGTCATCGCGTAAACTCACCCCTAAGTCCTTTGACCTTGCTGACCCAAAGCCTGTGGTCCAAATTGATGAGAAGACTGAGCTGACATAAATGCTGGGGTGGGCCTCTAGGCTTGAACTGATTGTGTGGATTGCTGAGATCCCGTCACTCCGTGATTGCTCTTCCTTTGTGTGCATTGACGCATGACATGATCAACTTTACCACATTGATAGCAAATTGGTGGCCCTCTACCCTATGACTACTCTTGAGTCTGACTACAAAATTGTCCCCTCTGTTGCGACTGCTGTTGTTGTTGACCCTTCTATGGGCACTCTATAATACGATGCCCCAACTGATGATAACCAAAACAAGTCAGTCCTACTCGAGATGGTTGTCCAAATGATGCTACTAGAAGAACGGGTGAAGATCTAGTAGAGTCCTATTGCTGCAAAGTAGAAATCTTCGGCTACTTCGAATAACACCCCTCGGACTGAGTACTAGTACCATCACGCTGTGACTTAGGGTTCAGAATCTTCCTAGTCTCATTCAATATCTCCTCAATAGATGCAGTCGTGCTAACCATAGTAGAGTAAACCTTGATCAAGTTCCCCGCAATTTTGTTCCTTATGGATGGTCTGAGTCCCCGCATAAACTATTTTGCCTTCTCTTCTTCCATAGATACAAAAGCCTTTGCAAACCTGGACAAACTCATAAACTTTGCCTCATATTGCACCACCGTCATGCTTCCTTGAACCAGATTGATAAACTCTATCCTCAATGCCTCCTTCGCTGTATCCGTAAAGTATTGAGCTAGGAAAGCTTCCTTAAACGGTTTCCACTTTTTTACCACACTCACCTCCACGGTCTTCCCCTAATGAAGAGCATCCCCTTGTAACTGATACGAAGCAAAAAACACTCGTAAATCTTCCTTCGTCACTAGGATTTTATCTAACGCTCTCGTAACTTGTTCTAGCTAATCATTTGTAACCAAAGGGTTCATCTCGCCTTGAAAAGTCGGTGGGCGAAGCTGGAGAAAAGCTTTCATAGCCATAGTTGACCTAGTAGCTATAGCTTTAACAGGCACTTGCACGGCCTGCGCCGTGCTCCTCACCACTTGCTCAACAACAGTGAACATCCCTTGCATGAATTCAGCACCACCCAATGCCACAAGTGGAGTACCTCCGGTACCTCCAACATTCCCTCTAGGAGCATTGAATCCTCCTCCCATCATAGATTCTTGATGGTTCTCACCATCACATTCTTCATGTTCCCCATGAGCCCTACCTGCTCCGCGAGTCCCACGAGCTCTAGGTAGTGGCCTAGTGCAACCTCTAGCTTGACGCGGCGGTATGTTCTACACGATGTCACAAGGAAATAACAACACAATCATATTCATTTATGATTTAGGTAAAATATTTACTTTACAATATGTAAATCAATAACATGTAGTATGCATATTCGTGTTATCTCAATTACATATATAATACACTCATGTTACTCCTCAGTAACTAGACATGAAAACAACTGTGGCGTAATCACCCCACGACTCATAAGTATTCGAACTTTGAGCTTTGATACCATGTTGTCAAGCCCAGGATTAAACAAGACCCGAACATGTAAACAATTACTCTAATAAAAGAAAATCGAACTAAAACAATATAACCAAATTATGCCA
>CM018912.1:13776370-13778870 GCA_009663005.1 Actinidia chinensis | reverse complement strand
AATAATGCATTATATTTTTTGTATATTTATCATTTTAAGGGTCTATCGGTTATTTGAGCTTCGATGTGCCGGCCATCGTGCGAGACATTACCCGGGTTCTCCTTTGTAGGTTTCAGACAACTAGTCCTTTCATTTGTCTTTGGTCATCACATGTATATAGGTAAACATACCAAAATATATATATGTTTATTCCATTATAGTAGTTGACAACTTTTTATTATATTACTTAGGATTTACTTATGAGACCTGTTTTGACTTCCTTTGTTTTTGACAGGTATGGTTAGATTAACTATCTGTCATGGTTGGATAGATTTACTAAATAGGATGCCTTGGCCTTTGCAATACGTAAAGCCCTCGTCTATATTGATGGGCACCTACAAGAGTTAAGTATAAAATATTGCATAAAAATATTTATATATACGTTTGAAATATAGTGGGTGCCTTTGTTTGTTTTTAACACTTCTAACTACGTTATTTTATTTTTGTGCACGAAGGAACACTGCGTTTATTCATTTGATTGCTTTTGTGTGCGAATTACTACCATCGGGTTTGATTGGATGGACATGTGAATTATTGCCTAGATAACCACACCTCTTAGTGTTTAGGTATGAAATCATGCGTTATATTTTTCATATGCCATATATATTATATTCATAGGATATAGTTATAATTGAGTTTGGAATACCCCGACTAGTCACAACGTATTAATCAGGTTTTCTTTCGAAGGTGTCGGAGTCATCATGGTGGATCTAGTAGTTTGTTCATTCAGGTTCTATCATCACACAAGTAAGTGCGTTTTACTAGATTTACAAATACTACGAATACCTTTTGCCATTATTTGATTTTGCATTATATTTTTATATAAGGAGTTTTTGATGTTTGTGCACTTGTTTGATTTTTGCGAGGACCAACACGATTGACTACCAGACATGATTAGATGGAACAACTGAACAGCATGCCCAGGCCTATGTATAACTCTCAAATCTAAATTTGAAAACTTCAATATTATAAGGTACGGAATAATGCATTATATTTTTTGTATATTTATCATTTTAAGGGTCTATCGGTTATTTGAACTTCGATGTGCCGGCCATCGTGCGAGACATTACCCGGGTTCTCCTTTGTAGGTTTCAGACAACTAGTTCTTTCATTCGTCTTTGGTCATCACATGTATGTAGGTAAACATACCAAAATATATATATGTTTATTCCATTATAGTAGTTGACAACTTTTTATTATATTACTTAGGATTTACTTATGAGACCTGTTTTGACTTCCTTTGTTTTTGACAGGTATGGTTAGATTAACTATCTGTCATGGTTGGACAGATTTACTAAATAGGATGCCTTGGCCTTTACAATACGTAAAGCCCTCGTCTATATTGATGGGCACCTACAAGAGTTAAGTATAAAATATTGCATAAAAATATTTATATATACGTTTGAAATATAGTGGGTGCCTTTGTTTGTTTTTAACACTTTTAACTACGTTATTTTATTTTTGTGCACGAAGGAACACTGCGTTTATTCATTTGATTGCTTTTGTGTGCGAATTACTACCATCGGGTTTGATTGGATGGACATGTGAATTATTGCCTAGATAACCACACCTCTTAGTGTTTAGGTATGAAATCATGCGTTATATTTTTCATATGCCATATATATTATATTCATAGGATATAGTTATAATTGAGTTTGGAATACCCCCGACTAGTCACAACGTATTAATCAGGTTTTCTTTCGAAGGTGTCGGAGTCATCATGGTGGATCTAGTAGTTTGTTCATTCAGGTTCTATCATCACACAAGTAAGTGCGTTTTACTAGATTTACAAATACTATGAATACCTTTTGCCATTATTTGATTTTGCTTTATATTTTTATATAAGGAGTTTTGATGTTTGTGCACTTGTTTGATTTTGCGAGGACCAACACGATTGACTACCAGACATGATTAGATGGAACAACTGAACAGCATGCCCAGGCCTATGTATAACTCTCAAATCTAAATTTGAAAACTTCAATATTATAAGGTACGGAATAATGCATTATATTTTTTGTATATTTATCATTTTAAGGGTCTATCGGTTAATTGAACTTCGATGTGCCGGCCATCGTGCGAGACATTACCCGGGTTCTCCTTTGTAGGTTTCAGACAACTAGTCCTTTCATTCGTCTTTGGTCATCACATGTATATAGGTAAATATACCAAAATATATATATGTTTATTCCATTATAGTAGTTGACAACTTTTTATTATATTACTTAGGATTTACTTATGAGACCTGTTTTGACTTCCTTTGTTTTTGACAGGTATGGTTAGATTAACTATCTGTCATGGTTGGACAGATTTACTAAATAGGATGCCTTGGCCTTTACAATACGTAAAGCCCTCGTCTATATTGATGGGCACCTACAAGAGTTAAGTATAAAATATTGCATAAAAATATTTATATATACGTTTGAAATATAGTGGGTGCCTTTGTTTGTTTTTAACACTTTTA
>CM018912.1:13718870-13721370 GCA_009663005.1 Actinidia chinensis | reverse complement strand
GCCACGATGAGTATTAAAGCAACTATGAAAAAAGTGCAGTTTATGGAGGAGGAGAGGGAAGTGCTGGAAGATGTTGACAGAACCTCGGACGACAAAGTAGTCAATGACCTAATTTGCTATGAGCTCTATGAGCCAAGCTTGGATTGCTACTTGCTGGTTTGAATATGAAAAAGTGAGGAGAATTGAGTTTATCAAGTTCCTGAAAGCAAACATCGAGATCTTCACATGGACGTCGTATGAGATGCTAGGGATCGATCCAAACTTCATCAAGCATGAGCTCAATGTCATGCCCAAAGCTCATCCTATGAAGAAATGAGGGAGAAAATCTACAGCGAAACATGTGAACACGGTGATAGAGGAGGTCGATAAGCTAAAGGAAGCAATGTAATAACTAAGGTTCTTTACTCAAGTTGGTTATCCAACATAGTGGTGGTAAAGAAGAAAAATGGCAAGTGAAGAAAGTGTATCAATTTCACAAGTCTCAACCGAGCTTGTCCAAAGGATTGCTTTCCCTTGCCAAAGATCGATTAGCTCGGGAATTCAACATCGGGCCACGCCCATGTGTGCTTTCTAGATGCTTATCGAGGTTACCACAAGATAGCGATGCATGATACGGATAAAGAGAAACCGCCTTGATCACCCCTCAAGGCATTTTTTGTTATAAGGTTATGCTTTTCAGGCTGAATAATGCTGGGGCCACCTACCAGAGAATCCGAGCTATAAAAATCAAGCAAGTGGGGAGAGATCTAAATTCACATGCCGATTCATTAGCATACTTGGTGTTAGTTTTTGAAGGAGAAAATGGTCTAATCATTGTAGTTGATTTGTCTCAGTCCCCATCTATGAACTCAATAGGAGTCCGTCTTTTGTAATACCGAGCTAAGACCGAGCTAGATAGATCTAATTGTAGAGTTTTTGCACCATGACAAGCTAGTAGAGGATAAAAGAGAGGTGCACATGCTCTAAATGAAGGCAACACATTTTTGAGTCGACGGAAAAATTATACAAGAATTCTTACTCAAAGCCCTATCAGTTGTGCGTCAACCCAAGCTTAATGAAAGATGTTTTGTTTGAAATCCATGAAGGAGTTTTCAGACTACACTCTAGAGGTAGATCGTTGGCACACCAACTCTAACGTAGGGATATTGGTGGCCATATATGCAAAACGATTCCCAATTGTACGTCCAAAATTGCAAGAATTGTAAACTTTTTTCTCCTCTCATTCACCAGCCAACTAGAGATGTAGCCCCGCTCACCATTCTATGGCTTTTCGCTCAGTGAGGAATGGACATCGTGGTCGTACATTCTCAAGCTCCGAAAAATAAGAAATTCTTATTGGTTGTCATAGATTACTTCACCAAATGGGTCGAAGCTGAACCGCCGACCTTCCTAAGAGGTTGATGTAATTAAGTTTATATGCAACAACATTCTGTCTTGGTTTGGCATCCCTAAAGTTTTTTATGTTGGATAACAAAACCTAATTCGTGGGCCAGAAAGTCAAAAAGTTGTTAGACAAGCTTAAAATTGAGTTTTGCAATTCAACGTTGAGCTACCCAAAGTGCAATAGGCAGACTGAGACAACTAACAAAATTATCATGAGCGGGATCAAGAAGAGGCTTGAAAAAGCCAAAGGCAAATAGGTCAAGGAACTCCTGAGCGTATTATGGGCATATCGGACTACACTGCGGAAATCAACAAACAAAACACCATATTCTTTGGCTTTTGGTTTCGAAGTTATAATTATATTGGAGATCGGGTTGCCTACAATCCAAACTGAAGCTTACGATAAAGACCACAACGATGAGGCAATAGCTCGAGACCTCGACCGCACCAATGAAATAAGAGAATATGTAGTTATACGAATGACCAACTATCGGAAACAACTGTCAAAACATACAACCAGAGGGTCCAACACAGAGAATTTTCAGTTGGAGACCTTATTTTGAGAAAGGTTATTGGAAATACCACTAATCCGGCGGATAGCAAGCTCAGCCCAAACTGGGATGGTCCATACAAAATAAGCTCGTTAAAAAATGAGCTTATAGTCTTGAGGACCTAGAAGGCAAGTAAATTTTGAGACCTTGGAACTCCAACAACTTAATAAGATTTTACCAGTAAAACATGTAACTACTTTACTTTTAAACCGAACTATTTTACAAAAAATGTTGTAACTATTTTCGATTATGCAATCTTTGAGTTCGGCTATTTCATATCGTATTTGTTAGTTGCGAAAAGATTTTAGAAACATATTCAACTCGGTTTTGAAGAATTTCATCCTTTCAACTCGGTTTTCAAGTGTTAAAATTTTTCTGAATGAGATGCAATCCTAATTTGCCTGAGCACCGAGCTCAGGACATCTTAAACCAAGCGTGAAACTATTTGCTGAACTACTCAAGCCTAAGCTTGAGATGTCCTAATCCATGCACGAGACTATTCGCCGAGGTACTTGAGCACTGAACTCAAGATGTCCTAAACAATCAAAGGTAAATCTAAATTAAAG
>CM018912.1:13706370-13708870 GCA_009663005.1 Actinidia chinensis | reverse complement strand
AGAAAAATTCTCAGGCAACTATTGATCCTTTCGTAGTGCATACCTATTGTCCAAGACCCACCACTAGTTCTAAATCAAGTCCTAGCTCTTGCTGCGTCTGACGAGCTCTAGGCGAGCTTGTTAGAGGCTTCGTTTCTTGATGGGCGTAAAAGGAAACAACCCACCAAGGGCCCTTCAAAGAAACGCAAGAAGAAGGGGGAGACAAGCTCATTTTTCCTTTTGTCTTCTAGTATGCACGCCGAGCTATAGAGACCAAAATTCTCTATTGCCGAGCTTGGTAAACAGGTTACCATGGCTAATTCTTCCAAGGACTATAATACCAGTTTGGCCCTTACGCAAGTAGTCATGTTTCCAAACGATGTTGCCAATCTCACTGCGGAGGGTTTAGAGAAGTTTTGGGACTTGTTGGTGATGCGCAAGTTCAGGTAAGAATACTAGCTCAGTGGTTATATTACTTTGTTGTGTTTGAATACTTAGCAATTTGTTTGATTTGTTTTTTAGAGGCTCCAAAGAGCAACGGCTATCTCGGACTATACGAAATATCAGTAATCCGAGCTCAAAAAGTCTAAGAAGAAGGTGATAAATCTAGATTTGGCTATTGCGGTAGAGGCCCAAGATGCCAGCTATGTGGCTGCCACCTAGGCCCATAATGAGGCTGCCCTACAACACCCTTACCAAGCTCCAAAAGGTGGCTTTCAGTCCAATATATGAATAAGTGATCAATCGAGGCATCAGCCGAGCTAGTGATAATTATTATAGGCAAGTGGCCAAACTTCGCCACGAGATCTATCAAGAAGGTTGGCTTGCTTGTCTGATTGAGCTCAGCATCCCCCTAAAACACTTAGCGTGGACCAAAACAACACTAGAGGTGGAGCTTTTGGACTCGCCCGAACCATTTTCACCTCTCTTATAGTCGGGCTTCAGTGAGGGGGAATACATGAAACCGTTGAATGGATAGGGAGCCGAGACAAAGCTACTGAGGTGGTAAAAAGGGCTGAGCTTGGGAATGCAACTGAATAAGCTAGCGGGAATAGGGCTGGAGGGTTTGGGGATGCAGGTCTGGTCATCCCCCCCAAAGTATAGTGTTTTTGAAATGTTGTAAACATTTTTGAGTAACTTTGTAAATATTTTTGGATATGTGCAATGTTTTTCTTTCCCAGCTCGTCCTTATCTATTCTTTGACTTTCTTTTGCCTTGAAAGACATTTGTTATGTCAACGATGTAAGCGTCCATATTTTTACCCATGATTGGCTCAAATATTTTGGTGATCATCCTCTCGTAAATGTCTTCGTAATTTTTTAACCCGAAGGACATATCCTTATAGCAGAATATGTTGTGGGGGGTTAAAGATAGCTTTTTCTTGATCGAGTTCGTGCATCGCTATTTAGTAGTAACTTTGATATGCATCTAGAAAACTCATTCAGGCATGATCCGAAGTAGAGGCCACCAATTGATCAATTTTTGGCAAAAGAAAGCAGTCTTTGGGATAAGCTTGGTTAAGGCTTATGAAGTCAACTCAGGCTCTCCACATGCCAATTTTCTTCTTTACCATGACTATATTGGATAGCCATCTTGGGTAAATAATCTCCATTATTGCATTTGCCTCTTTTAGTTTTTTTACCTCCTCTATCACAGTGTCCACATTCTCAGTTACGGACCTTCTCCCTAACTATTTTACTAGGTGGCCTCGAAAAGGACGTTTTGCTCATGTTTGACAAAGGTGGTGTCGATCCCAAGCACATCATAGGGAGAGGAAAATTTAATAACTTAGTGTAACGTGGAAACAACTCCCCTTATCCTGTGTAACTAATCTCGGCCAACAATTGCATTACATGGAGAGGGAATATCTACTACAACAAACTCTATCACTAACTTTTGGGAACTAGCTTGTACATTGAGGGTTATATATTTTCCAAGGGCTAGTGAGACTGAGGATTGAACCCTAATATAAAAGCTTAGGCAGGTTTCAAATCTTCTTTAACCAAGTTAAGTTGTTTAAATAGATCGTAGTACATCACCTCAACCGAACTGTTGGTGTCCACTAGGATTCTATTGACATCGTAATTATGGACTCGCGACTGGATGACCAAAGGATTATTGTGAGGGTGTTAGACCTGCTTCAGATCAGCTTTGGTGAAGGTGCTGCCACTTGGCTCAAATCGATACTGCCTTGGCTTTTTGGTGGTTGGTTGGACCGAGGGTACCTCGTGCATTTGGCATATGATACATATCTCCCCCCAGATCTTATTCTAGAGATCAAGGTGGTGTGGTCCCTTAATCACATAAATAGTTCCAAGTAGAAGATCTTCTTCCACGACATCTTTGATTTCTTCATTGCTGCAGTCGAACTTGGGATTCTATTTGACCTCAGTTTCCTTTGCCTGAGTTTATTTCTGGTCAATAAACTCTTTCAAATGTCCATCCTAAATGAGTTGATCAAGAAAAAATTTCAAAGCTCGATAATTCTCAGTTCTGTGTCTTTTTTCTTTATGAAAGGAAC
>CM018912.1:13698870-13701370 GCA_009663005.1 Actinidia chinensis | reverse complement strand
AGATGATAAGAGTTAGTACATGTACTTTCTTTCTTTCTTTCTTTATACTATTTGTTACAGCAAGTGCTCACTTTTGTTTGCACGGTTTTATTTAAAAGAAAAGGTTAAATATGTTGTTTTATTTCTTTTAATCAATTAAAGCTGAAATAGTTTTGGGATACTACAGCAAAAAGAAGTTTGATTACAAGAAATAAAACAACAGTGTTACTGTTGCCACTATATACCAGGAGCCATAATACCTCAGATTATTGTGAATAATTTTTTGTTGTTGTCCAGCAACTTAATTTACAAGTAATTAATTTATTAGAAATAAATTGGAATGGAAGCATGTGTAGCTTAAAGAGTAATAAATTTAACAAGCCGAAACCTTTATCACAAAATCCTTAAATTATACATAAATCAAGCCAAAACTTTATCATCCAAATATTTGAATAATGCTAGTTAATCAATATAGATAATTAGGGTAATCATAGTAAATCATGGAAATTTATGTAATTGCTTGGATTAAGGTACAATCATCATGTCAAGATTTACTTTTTTCTGTTTTAGATTTATCATTATTAGAATCTTTTTATTTTAATATAGTAAGATAAGATTTTATAACTCCACGTGAAAATGCGATTCTACCAAAATTTTTATACAAAAATTATCACCGAGATGATATGACAGTAGTAATTTTAAAATTATAATAATTACGGAGAGTGTTATGTGTTGAAATGAAATATTCATACATAATAATGCTTAAAAATTATTTAGTAAACTTTTAATAAATTTTTTTAGTCTCTATAACATTATTGATTCACAAATTATCACAACAATTTGTTTAAAATTTGTACAATTTTTTTATTTATATATCATTACTCATTCCATAAATATTAACCTTTGGGATGTCAAATGGTCAAAAAAATTCAATGCATTAAAGGACAATTTACACAAGCATCCTATAAATTTTTAGAATATTCACATTTTTACTATTCTTTTCATTTTTTCCCTTTCTTTAGACCAAATTGATTGGTATAGAATTACAAAGCATCATTCAGATTTTCCTTACAATATTACCATTTTGATAAACATGCCAGAACATTTATCTTCAAGTTGTAATCTCGAGGAGCTCTCATAATTGTTGCACTCTTAACATAATAACTGTGATATGCACAAATAATTTTATAAGCATTAAAAAATTAAAATAAAAAAATAAACGTAAAAAAGTGTTTGATTGATTCTATAACCCTCTATTATACATGAAATTGTAGGACAATTGGGGTTCTTATATTTCGGTATAGATTTACATTGAAGAATAGTGCTTTGACTCTTATTCTTCATCGTTGTCTCTTTGACATGCAATTTCCTTTTAACACTACACAAGTCCTTCAAGAACTTGGCATAGGAAGGTTTTGTATAACACAACTCAGAATCAATTGATCCAATCAATAGAGTTTCTCGGAATTCCAATGGAGGTTTTGTATAACTCAAATCTTTTGACTACGTCGTGAGTCTCGGATTCGGAAGATTTAACTTTTAAAACCAATCGTTCTTTAAACCTTCAACTTCTAAAATAAATATGGTTGTTGTAATCATGGTTGTGCATCATCGATTCGTGTAACACATATACTAAACATAACTCACGCATAAACGTTACAAGGCAATGTATACTGAGTATGATATTCACGCATAAGCGTTATTGAACATAATAGGACACCTAAGTTTTTGAAAGTATTTAGATCGAAGAAGAAGAAAAATAAAAATCAAGCTAACGGTGAAAATAATTTATCTCTATTGTTCATCCCCGATCCCCAACCGATCTTCACAATCAATCTCGAGTTAGAAAAATTAGCCACTCATGGTCATAGAAAACAAATAACTAAATATTGAAGACATTCTGAAATAGAAAATCTGAAACGAATAAATAAAATTGAAGAACTTAAATTAATGGCAGAAAAATAAAAAAACGCGTGTAATTAGACAAAATCGTAAATTAAATTGATCAAACGTTGAATTTAATATAATTGATTATAAAACTATTAAAAATTATGAATTTCTAAGTTACAAAGCTGTAAAACCCCTAAAAATAACGTGTTACGTTCATGGAATAGAAGGGAGATATATAGAAAGAGTACAAATTGAGTAGAATTAGAAATCCCAACTGATTTTCCTTCTTAGTGTTCGAACGCCCAAAATAGCATTCGAACCCTAAGGTCATTGTTCTTCTTGGCGTTTGAATGCCCAAAACCCTTCATAATCCAGTGTTTGAATGGTCACTATTTCTTTGTCTAGCGTTCGAACGCTAACTATAGCTGTTCGAATGCTGCTACCTGTGGTAGGTTTCTTCAATTTTTCAGCTCTTTGTGCATTCAAACTCTAAATTTTGGCGTTCGAGGCCTAAGGCATATGACCCATTTTTTCCAAATTTTTAAGCCTATGTGCGTTGGAACGCTGCACAGAGATGTTCGAACCATAATCTAGCCATTGTTTCTACCAACATTCGAAGGATCAGGCTATT
>CM018912.1:13613870-13621370 GCA_009663005.1 Actinidia chinensis | reverse complement strand
AAATGGTTACAAAAAATATTCTATTTTAGAGATTTTTGTTTTTTGTTTTTTCTTCCCATGAGCTACTCACATGACAATTTAATATTTTATATTTAACGGATGATTAACAAAAGTTCTAAAGTGGCAACTTTCCATAGTTTAAATAGGCAAGTTGATTGATTTTTTAGTTTAGGGTGGTTAAATGACACCGAGCCATAATTTTAGAGAGTAAAATGCAAATTACCCTAATAAAACTTTGAATTCAACATAAATTTATAGGTTAAATTTATGTTTATATTTTTATGTTGTATTTGAATAAAATATATAGGGAGGGATTTGTGAATGGAAAAAAAATGAGCTTTCAGGCATAGGTCTATGAGAGTACTTTTTTAGCTTAACTAGTTCATCTAAAATAAACTTTGATGTCAAAACTCCATTTAGCCAAAATGGGCAAAAATACTATGTTGCTTTGTACACCCCCAAAAATTTATCGTTACACCCCCTTTTACTTTGTACACCACTGTCACAATTTCTATCTACACCTTTGTTGCACTTGTGCTATTACTGCCGACTACGGACGGTCAGCAACTTTCTAATAGCTATCCGACAACTTTTTGACTTGTCACTAATGACTCCTGGAATAGTGAAATTTTATTATTTCAAATAGTGACCAATGTTCAAAATAACTAGCATAATTTCATTGTTTTTTTGGTGATGGCACTGGAAAAAAGTAAAATGTTTTAAAAAAATATTTTTATTCAAAAACATAAACAGTACAATTTACAGTTTTAGGCGACGGCAGTGGTGGCTATAACGATGGTGGTTGTGGAAAATAATAAATAATTTTTTAAAAAATAATTTTTCTATTCAAGACGGCTAACAGTACAATTTTACTATTTTGGGTGGTGGCAATAGTGGTGGCTGCGGTGGTTGTGAAAAAAAAATAAAATATAATTTTACTTTTCAAACAACAAATAATTTTTTTTTATTTTTTATTTAAAAAACCAAGCCACGACGAACCTATGCATAAATTTTTAAAAAATTAAATGAAAGATTAATTAAATTTTAGACAATTTGATTCATTAAATTTTTTCTTCCTTTTTTTCTTTCCTTTTCTTTTTTCTCCATCAAATCCTTAGGCTCCATTTTTTATACATGAATTTCAAATAAATAATTTTTTTTGTTAAATCCAATAAAAATAGAAGAGACTTAGCTATATGTAAATTGTGAAATTATAGTCGAAGGGAGATTAGAAGTAGAGGATGTGCATAATTTATAACTATAACCATTAGCATGAAGGAATCAATCATTCCTATTAGTTAGTCATGTCAAATTTATCATAATAATGAAGCTCTCAAACTCAATCTTGAAATTCCTATGTCCACTATCAAATCTAAATACAATATATTCACATAACAAAAATATAAAACCCCTTATTTGAAATCCACGTATCCAAATGTAGCCTTAATTCAAATGAAACCTTAGGAATACCTGTGATATATGCTTATTTTTGGTTTTGGACAACTTGGAAAGTACTCCAGCATGATTTCATTTTTCGTAGCTTAAAATTAAATTAATATATTTTGTTTGTTATAGTTGAATATCAAAACTTTGCTGTTTCTTATTGTTTTTAAGTTATTTATTGGCTGTAAGCAGAAAATAAAAAAAAAATGTCAAACAATCTAACACAATTTCCAAGACAAAAAAAAAAGTTGCAGCAAAAGAAATTTGGTCTATTTTTTATTTTTTAATTCCTCTAATCAAAGAAAAAGTTTTAAGTCAGAAAGAGGCAAAAATAAAAGTTCACAAAAATAAATATAAAAAACTGAATTAAAAGCGCGTCAAACTAATTGGACTTCTCTTTTGTTCCTGTTCCACATCTTTTTTAGGAAAAACAAAAAAGTAGTTTGGGAATTAACATTAAAAGAGCTGAATTAAGGGTGTGAGATTGTAATTTAGATTGGAACGATTCTATTTGAATTTAGAACCCAAAAGAGTTGTCTTTGGCCCCACAAAAAATTGAAGATTAAATTACCATTAAGGGCATTTCCACTCACCCACACCCACCCACCCCACTGCTGCCAGCCCCCCTCTCCTCCCGTCCCACCTCTACTTCCTTCCTTAGCATGCTGAAACCCTAGCAAACAGATCTTGGAGATCAGAAAAGCCAGTCGGATTAGAGCGTACTTGACGAGCGGTGGTAGTTTGCCATCCAGAGAAGGCGGAGGTAAGAGATCGTGGAGAATGTCACGATCTAGAGAAGTCAAAGGGCCGGGCGGGTAGAAACTTGAGGTGGCGCGGTGGGGGCAGCCAATCGAGGCAGTTAGAAGAGGATGTAGGCTTAGGTTTTATTTTTAAGTTTAGGTTGAGGATGGGGACAATTTTGGGATTAATGAGAGTGTAGTGAAAAAATTAAAAATTCAACTTTTATTTTGGGTGCAAAGAAAAAAGAAAAAACGGGGCTAGAGAGTTGCCCGTGCTTGAAGGCACTTCACAACTTAAACAAATTAACAACTCTGAGATACTATACATCCTCACAAATTCAATCCTCAATTCTGCTTTTTTCTCTAGCAAATTACCCATGCCTAAAGGTATTTTCAAAAATCTAAAAATTATTTCTAAAATTATTTTTAGGATGTAAACGGAGAAACCTAAAAATTCATGAAACTAAGTCTAGGTACCGACTTCGGTCTCAAATCTGCCAGCTTATTATCTTTCTATCTACGAAATGCCAGAGGGAGTTGCTGATTCGATCGATAAGATCCAGAGAAGTTTTTTGTGGAGTAAAAGCGATAACAAGAAAGGTATAAATTTGGTTACTTGGGAAAAGGCAATACCACCTAAAGATATGGGGGGTCTTGGTATTGGTTCTTTAAGAATGCAAAATACAGCTTTACTTCTAAAATGGTGGTGGAGACTTGGGAAAGAAAAGACCGTCTTATGGAGGAAGGTAGCATGTCATAAATACAAACTGGATTCTTGCTACTGGTTCCCTTCTATTCACAATAGAGCTAAACCATTTGCAGTATGGAAGGAGGTCTTGGATATTTGCAACACCACCAATCAGGTACAAGACATTGTGACAAGAAATATGTTTCTATAAGTAGGGGGTGGCAAATCTATTAGATTCTGGAATGACAAATTCATTGGGGACTCAAACCTCCAAAATGCTTTTCCTAGACTTTACAGTCTGTCTATTCACAAATATTCTTTCATTTCTGATATGTTCTATTTTCAAGATGGGATAATTAGAAATCGACGACTTTTCTGGCGAATTTTCTACTTACCTAATTTACTTTCCCTTCATTTACATGCTGATTGCTGAGAGGTTTTGTAAATTGATTTTTGTGGTTGTTTTTATCCATTATTTTGCTTATTTCACCTGAGATCTTATGTGAAAAGTTTTATATAGGGAACATATCAATACTTTTAATTCTATGTTGGGCCCTGAATGCTCCTAATTGTATTTTCAAGAGAAATAATTCTTTTATGAGACTTTTTTAAGCTGTTCATATCAGAACTGAGGCTTGGTTTACTTTTTTAATGTGGTTTTCTGGTCTGTGATTTCCTTCTTTCCGATTCTGCCAATGTGAGAGTCTCAGTTTCCGATTCTGCCAATGTGAAATCCATGCATCATTATCTTTAAATTTCATTACTCAAATGACTATGACGAGGCAACTGGTTGGGAGCCTGTCCTAGATCATTGTCTCAGTTGTCGTGGAAAGAAATTTACCTTGCACATTTTTTATTGCATTAATATTACTTAGTCTTGTGTTTTAATATTAAAACAAAACTGATATTTGTAAACAAATATAGGACCGCAGGACCAGTAAATCTAAAGCTTTTACTGCACCATCTTTTGCCAATTCTTGGTCTGCTGTGTGTTTTAGCCAACTTTTTTAAGAGCACCTGTTACTTTTTACAGCTTCTTTTAACCGTCACATTTCTCTAGGATATTTGGGCTAGGATATTTTTCAGTTTTCTTTCTTAATCATGTTCGTTGAAAAATAAAACCCATCCTTTGCTTGGAGCTATTAAGAACTAATGTTAATTATGAAGAAAGTCATCGTTATTGTCTACCTACAATCTGTAAAGGTTGATTTATCTTTTAAAATGCTAACTAAATGACTTACCAGATGACTAGCAGTAGCAGCTTCACTGTTCTTTGAAATAGACCCTGCTCCACTATTGGCTCATATTTATCACGAAGTATGAATGTCTAATATATAATAAGCACGTCCTGGCCTGGACTGTGGTCACCAGGATCTGGCAATGCCTAATATACTTAATTAACGGTGATGTTTGGCTTAGGCAAATATACTTCCATAGCCACTCCCATGCCAATTCTAGATATTTATGGTTGTTTGTACCTCTTTAGATCTGCAAGTTGATTCCCTTACGTGTTTTTTTAATGGGATAAATAAGGATTCCGAATTTGGCGGATGCAACATTTTCAATATTCGCATGAATGTTAATTGAATGGTGAATCGTGAAAATCATTGCCGACCAGATTCACCTACATATTCCTATTGTTTTTGCACGAAAGTCGTGAATCCACTCGTAAACCAAATTGCGAATCGTACGATTTTGACAAAAAGCTATATGCATCATCGTCTATCTCTATACATCGTTTAATTTATCTATATTATCTTTATCCTTTGATAATTGCTAACCCTACTTAGGGTTTCATGTGGATGTGACATATGTTGGACAACTGGTCAAATCTTATAGGATGAGAGTTGATAATCCTCTTGGAGAAATATAGCCTACCAAAATGTTGGGTGCGTTTTGATTGGTAATTTTTCAAGAAATAGATTCTTGAAATTCATATGGTAATTGGGAAGATTTTTTACACCTCCGATAGATTATGAAGCACAAATACTTCAAATTAGTCATCGTATCTGTGTGTCCATTATTTAATTATTCTTGTTTCATCGGAGGCAATATGGGGACACGTCATGGACGCGTGTCCTCCCTCTGACCACGCATGTCCGCGACAATGTCCACGTCCGTTTGTGATTCTTAGATAAAACTTAGCTACAAGAGAGTTAGTGAGCCACGACAAACTTACTTCAGCCTAGAAAAGGACTTTCAATTTGTTCGACATCACATTGGTATTCTTAAATGTGTCAAATGTGGAGATATGATGCTCATTTTATTTTTTGTAATAAATTTATTGTTTTTGTTAGTCCAATGTGGTTTATTAGGTGAATTGAACTTGGACCAAATCTAAGCTACTTCTTTTTTTTTTTTTTGTAAAGCATCTATTCTTGTTTTATTTAATTTATAGAAATATATATATAATATATTTTATTTGGCATTTCCCCGGCATGTTTGATTCCTAATTTTTAGAAAAATTACGTGTCCGTATCGTGTCGTGTCCGCACCCTGTATCTGTAGCCATTCTTCTTGGCCTATAGGGGAAGATCTGGCATAGCCTTCTCCTAGTTTAGCATCAGTTGTGTTGACTGTTTCCATTTAAGTTGATTTCTTCCACAGTGCTTTTAACAACTTTCACTTTAATCCAGACATATTACGAATTTTTGAACAGTCTGGACGAGATTCTTCCCATTCTGCAGGGATAGGATGGTGCTATGTAAGAATTTCAAATGCCAGATTTTCCTTGTATAGTTTCCAGCTTTTGAGACTTTCCTCTGCTGCATGAATCTTCCGAAGAAGAAAATCTGTTTTTAAAGTGACTGATTAACTAAACAGTTGTTCCATCTCTAAATTCTTTTTGCGAACCATTAAATGTATTGTTGTAAATGTCCTTTAACTTGCTACGAAACCTTAGCTCAAGAATGTAGTCCAAGAAAACTAACTTGATGGTCATGGCATTTCTCATGCGTGCTTTCCTAAAGATAAAAAACGAAACTGCGATTTATAACCTTGAAGTTTTTTTTTTTCCAGGTCCTTTATATTTGTTTCATCATTGGTTTGATTCAAAATGGCATTGTACTGATAAGTTAAATTTTTATCTTCTAGATTTCTTTCGGAGTATAGGTTTGATGTCTCAAAACTGGAGCCATTAGTGGCAAAGGTGAGTTAACGTGATAATTTGACCTCTAGTTTCTTTCAAAAATCAAGGAAGGATTAAACGTTTCCCTTGCCTGCCTTCATTCTTCATGAGAATTAAACAAAATCTTTAATTATGTTGATTGTTGATTATTATCTAAGGAGTACAGGCAAAATTGATTAATATTTGAGATATTGGTATTTCCATCCATCATAGTGAGTAACGTACTTCTTAAACTTTTGCAGCTTCATTCTCCTGATAATCGAGCTTTAGCAAGGGAATGAAAAGATGTGAAAATTGATAAGAGACTATTGGATCTTGTACTGGAGGAAACACTGAAGATTTTATTGCTGCAGCCAAAGTTTTCTTATCTTTAGTAAGACATTAAATACCTCTGTTACTCACACTGTCATGAAAGTGTTGTTTGTTCATTTCTGATAGGCATCTGGACATTAGTTCACTTCTCCAATACACTTTCCAGTGTAGGGAGAGCAATTAAATTTCTCTACTTGTGTTTCTTCTCTGAAAATTCCATGCAAATGTGTGTTTTCTAAGCCAATGGTATTGGGAGGAACCTCTGGCTAACCATTATGTATTGATGAAGCATTTGTAGGTGCTATATGCCTTTTTTTCACACCCTTTATTTCTTGGTGCATCGTATTAAGTTGCAGTTTGTTCTATATGCATTTGGTTAACATAATTTTTTTTAAGAAAGTTCTAAGGGAATTTTTATAGTTACTAAATTACTGTTATCATCCAAATTAGATTGAAATTAAAAAATGAGATATCGAAGAAGTGAACATCATACTGTAGTAAATATTTTGTGGCGCCCTTGTTTTTGTTTTCATTTTATTTCCAGGGGAACAAAATACTACTACAATCCAAAAGACCAAATAGAACAAATAGCCAAAATTTATCCTACGGAACCATAATACAAGACACTACTACCCCTAAAAGCTAAATTATAGATTGTTCCAATTGTCCCCAAGTGAGTTCCTTTTGAAGCCAATCAATTTCCACAACTTATCACCTCTTTAATTGTACTTTTTCTCTATCATCTTGGCGACTGCATCAATTTGTTTATCTTTCCTTTACATAGCTTAAGCACCATAAATATATCCTTATACATGTCATTATTTATTATTTTGTTTCTGTTTCTGTTTTTTTTTCTGGAGCTAAAAGACTAATTGTATATTGTCCAGGGCAAGAAGGTCAAAGTTCCTGCTTTCCTTGTTCCTACTACCCAAAAGGTTGGTATTATTAGGCCTTTGGGTGTTGAATAATTTTTAAATATGCTGAAAAAGTAGTGAAAAATAGTGATGGAGCTTCATATGATCAAAATATGGTGTGGATGGACGTCTATAGTCTACCTGTTCCAGGATCTGGTGGCAAGATCTGCTCCCAAAGACACTTAGGCACACTTGAATGAACCTCAAGCAAATCATACTATTTTTCTTTGAGAACATAATTTTGACTCAGTAGCTTGATCCAACCAAGCCTCCATA
>CM018912.1:13561370-13563870 GCA_009663005.1 Actinidia chinensis | reverse complement strand
TTAAATAACTGGCAAATCATATAAGTGAGACCTGGTCTACATCCCGTTAATTCAATGCATTGATGTTCCTTTTATTATATGAGTTGGTTCATACTCATGTGGAAGAGAAAAATCAATATTTATCGCTAACAATCTAAATAAATGTGTTCTTGTTTAAAAAGCAACTAACCCATAAGTTTATCTATAAACATTGTCTCTTGATCACAGTGAATCAGCACCAATCCCACGCACTGAAAAATGTTACTTACACCAATTACGTGATGAGAGTGGTAATATAGAGGGCTTTCAATTTCTTTTCCTATTACACCAAATACCTCACCCATGTTTTTGCTGCTTCACCTAAAGATGAACTACGATATCCTATCTTTATTTTAGAGAGTAAAAATCGAGCTAGATATTTTTTTACTATTATATACTCCTTGTAAATAATGAAATCTCTCAAAAGATAGTATAGGTATTCTCTTTTTAACACCAAAAGCCTACTTAATTGACATAAAATGCATACATGAAAGTGAACTTCATAAGGTAGGACAGCAATAGCTTGCATTGTGAATGGTGATCTACAATCAACAAAAACGAGAGACAAACACGAAAGTAGGAGACATACTAGTGGTCTACATCTTGTCGGAGTTCTGCTGCTCTTGAGCGGGATTGTTTTGTCAGCAGTAATAGGAGACTTACTCAAGCTTTCCCTTTCCAAACCCCAAGCTTCCCAAATGTTTTGACTTTTTCACTAAAGACTAAATATAAAATATAATCAATAAGAAGAAGTATTTCTATGGGAGAGTAAGGCTAACAAAGGTAGACTGGAAAATGCAATTCAAAACTTGACCACTAAAGACTAAATGTATTTCTATCTAACAAAGGTAGACTGGAAAATGCAATTCAAAACTTGACCTGATAAAAATGTTATCCGAAATCATCGCTGGAGACCCCAGGTGGATCCAATGCCATTATCCCCTTGCTGAAGTAAATGCCAAGAAAGTAGATATTCAGGCAACAAATTACACCAATAAGTTCAAAATAATTAAAATTAAATTGTAAATCCACTAGTATCATTTCACCTTTCCCCGAGTTATTGACAGTGGGGAGGTTGTGAGGGAGGCAAAGGATCAGTGCAATGGCAACGTAGGGGAAGAGAATGGTTCCTTTGCACCATCATCATACAAAAATATTGTATCAAAGCCCGAAAAACAATGTAGACTAAGCAATATGAATTAGCATCTCATCACCATAATCTGCGAATAACTTTAGCCATTATTGACCCAACAAATCTCCTTCAATATCAAATCTCCAACCATTGGACCTTTTCATAATTACAGTTCAAGAAGGAATCTCCCAGTACATAGTCATACCACATTTCAAAAGTTCGCTATTCTTGCTCAGTAGTGCCCTAACTTGGCCATATTATACTATCATTGAATCACAATCAAAGCATATAAAAACTGATGCAGTTCAAACTAAGTAACCAATTCGAACCAAGTAACCAATAGCCAAATTTGATAATTGACTTAAAAGAGGGGCAGAGAATATGACCTTCAAAATCACAAAATCATATCAATCAAATTCATAAAAAAAATTCAAAAGCAACATAGGCTTTTGAAAATCATCTTGAGTTAACAAGTGCAATGTAACCTGAATCAATCCCTTTTCAGAAACCCATTATCTAAAAGGAAGAGACATTTTTGAAAAATCATGGGTGAGAAAATTAGGGTACTTATGTGAGGAGATTTTACTTGTGATGGTGGTTTTCTATTTTGTTGAGATGGAGGATGGAAAACGGCCTTGACAAGTGCAATTTAACGGCCTTGTGATGGTTGCACGATGAAACTTAACAAGTGCAATGTTAATTGAATCAATCCCTTTTCAGAAACCCATTACCTAAAAAGAAGAGACCTTTTTTGAAAAATCATGGGTGAGAGAATCAGGGTACTTTTGCGAGGAGATTTTACTTGTGATGGTGGTTTGCTGTTTTGTTGAGATGGAGGACGAAAAACGGCCTTGACAATGGTCACACGGTGAACCATCGCCTTAGTGGAGAGAAACTAAAAGGGGTAGAAAATGATAGAGAGAGAGAGATTTATGAGGAGCTGATGAGAGAGACAGAAGAGAGAGACCAAGTTTTTGAATTACAAATTCCAATTGCCTGAAAGTTTATCCAGTGGCTGAATCTTGACTGTATTTTTTATCTAATAGCTTAAGATCTATCAGCAATGTAAAGGATGAGTAGACACATTTGGGCGGCAATTTGAAGAATGGGAATGAATTAGGATAGTGGAATTTAAGCCAACCTCAATTTCAGCTCTTAAAAGACAAATTTTCTCCTAGTACATTTTGAACATACTGAACCATTTTAATATATAGAATAGTGAATTATCCGAACCTAAAGGCACTTCCTAACATAACCCGACCCATCACAACCAAAGTCATACCTAAAGGATATAAATGTAATATATTCTACCTGCAGCGAAGAAAGTTAACCACAAAACTTTGAACTCTC
>CM018912.1:13443870-13446370 GCA_009663005.1 Actinidia chinensis | reverse complement strand
TTTTTAAGTACTCCTAATTAAAGAATACTTAAAAAATATTTTTTTTATTATCCAAATTCATTACGAAGATTTATCTTTGTAATGAATTTAGGTAACAAAGATATATTTTTTAAGTACACTTTGATTAAGAGTGCATATTGATAAAATTAAAAAAATCATTAAATTTATCAATAAAAAATTTATTTATTGATAAAAAAATAAAAATTAAGTAATTTACAAATAAATAATATTTTGAGAAGAAAAAAAAAATAATGTTTATTTATTTTAATTTGTGTATTAAGAAAAAAATTAGAATACTTATATTTAAGGTCAATTTTGTCATTTTTGTCAATAAATTAACTCAAGTGAAGAATCAATAAAAAATGTCAATGATATTTCAGAAGCTATAGGGAGTGGCATCAGTGAAATTCAGGGGTTCTCTTTCCGTGAAACTGTGAGACTTGACTAAAAAATGAGAGGAAGACTTTTTAAATTGAAATTGGAGAGTGCAAAGTGAAGGGTTAAAAGTGAGATTTACCCCTAACTTTTTTGTTTATTTAAGTGGGTGACTTGCTAAGATGTGAAGCCTAGGCCCACCTTTTAAGTGGAGCATATTTTTTAAAAATACAAAGAAGAAAGATGAGGCTGAAGCAGTGTATGAGATTTCAAACTCAAAATTTCATCATATAAAAAAAAATGAAAGTTAAATATTACCACTTTTTTAGCAAAAGAAAAGTGAGCACTAAATTTTGAAGGATGACAATGTGAATCCGAACCAGTGAACCATCCAAATCCGTTCGCAATTACTGGACTCGGGTTGACCTAATTAATGGTTATAATCATGTCATTAAAAGGGAGAACCTATTCATGAATAGGTTCTGAACGGATTGACAAACAAGATTTGTTAGGTACCCAATTATGGGTACCCATCAAATTCTTCTTCTGGATAACAACTACAGGACACCATCCGTGGGGGAGGGGGGATGTTTATGATGCTTGTTGTGGTAAAAATCTTGGCGAGCAATCCAACAGTCAATATTGCTCTTTTGTCTTGGCACTAGATCTTGGCAACAAGATGAGCGACCTGCACAGATAGACAAAAGTAAATGACCGGGGCGAGGCCGTTCAAAACCCCTTCGGCGTGCAAATCAGACCAAAGCGACGATAAACAAGGCAAAGCATAAAACAGAGTTCTCCGGAGAGAATGCACTGTGATGTGTGTGTATTGAGCGTACCTTTTAATAATGAGGGAGCGGCCTTTATATAGGCGAAGACTGGAGATCCGTATGAGGACATTCGAAAGAGATTTTCGTGCAGCTATGTTAGGAAAGTATATCCCTGGGATGCCGGAGAGATTATAGGGGTTGCCATCTACAGAGTAATCCGCAGTTATAGGCGACGTAATAGAGAAGAAGTCTCTTGGAGGCAGTTTCCTTATAGAGGGAGAATCCCTTTGGAGGTGGGATCTTTACCATGTAGAGAAGTGACGTAAGAGGAGTCTTATTAATGTAGACTTCTAATGGTGATAATCCTCGTGGAGTTGATATATGGCGATGTGGAGACCTCACCCAATGGCAAGCCAGAGATCGATTTGTACATATGTTGGCGAAGTGATCAATTAGTGTTGGTATAATGGGCAACCAGGACTACATCGGTCCGTAGGCGAGGTGACAATCTCGGGAATATTAAGAGCTTTTTCTTGTGTTCTACAAATCTTGATAGACAATGGAATGCGACAACGATCGCGAAAATTATCGGAGCAACGACAGATCTGTCGTGTTCTTCGATCGTTTCCTTTGTTATCTTCTGTGTATCCGAGAGATTTTAAATCTCGAGACACACAAGCTATTCACCAACCCCGAGTACCTCCCAGTTCGCCAAAAACAAAGAAAGTTTGCCCCGGAGCGCCTAAAAGTCATCGACTAAGCTCATCAAAGCCAATGTCGTCCGAAAAGCCACTACCCGGATTGGCTCGCCAATGTTATTGTCGCCCCCAAAAAATGAGGGAAGTGGACAGTATGCGTGGATTTCACCTACCTCAACAAAGTTTGCCCAAAAGACAGCTTTTCTCTACCCAAAATTGACCTAATAGTTGATGTCACATCTAAACATGAGCTCCTAAGTTTTATGGATGCCTTCTCGGGATATCATCAGATCAAAATGTACCCGCCTGACGTGAAAAAGATGTCTTTTATCACAAAGCGAGGAAAGATCAAGTTTCTCGTAGGCTATCAAGGTCGCCTTGGGTCATGATATTTAGTTCCGTAGCTGGGAAACTAGGAACTTCTATCTCAAAAAGTTTTTCCCGAGGAGAGGATTCCTCGGGAGGAGGAGGAGGATGTTGGTTGACTTCGTCGGTCATGGATGTTTCTTCCAAGTGTTGTGGTACCCAAGAAGGGAGGGAATTCTCAAAATCTCCTACCTCTGTCTTACAGGGCATATACACTAATCTCTAAAGAAACAACACAGGGTGAGGGTAATGATACTTATTGGAAGAATTGGTCGGCGAGGCAGTTGAGGC
>CM018912.1:13191370-13193870 GCA_009663005.1 Actinidia chinensis | reverse complement strand
TAGACACTCACAAAACCATCCTTGATGGCATCACAAAGCAACAAGTGTTCCAGCACCTTCCAAACCCAAAGGGAGCCCCTACATGCTCCCAGGACTCCTGGTGATAGAGGAGCTAAACTACTAGCCGATGCCTAGAAGACGGCCAAGGCCACCTCTAAACAAAGACCAGTCAATTGCTCCTCGAAGGAGGAGATAGCCGAGACATTACCATAAAGCGTCTGCAAACACAACTAGCCAAAATGGCACAAATCCTAGTTGACAACAGAATTATGAAGCCTACTCAAGTGGAAGAAGGAGGACTTTTTGAAGGAAGGTCTAAAAGACTGAAAGACCCACCTTAAGGAGGTCAGAGTAGGAAGCAACGTGAGTGTCTCACTGACTTGGAGAGCCAGAGTGATAGCAAGTCTGTTGCACCAAGTCAGCATAACTTATTGCCAAGACAAGCTCATTCCACTGTGGATCTTCGCAAAACAATCAATGCCAAACGAAACTGAGAAAGTGATCTATGTGCTAAGTTGTACAACCGAGCAACAATCGCACTAGTCAAAATCATCATTCTATCCAAGTCAGTTGCCTACACGGCAAGGTCAGTACCAAGGTAGCCAATCCCGAGATACCAAACTCCATTATCCCCAGACATCGAGGGAATGGACACCCTGAAAAGTTCACACCACCGAAGTTCACATTGTATGATGAAAAATCCGATTCGAGATCCCATGTCAATCACGTCAAGTAAATGATGGCCTTTTGGAATCATTTCGATGCACTTATGTGCTAAGTGTTCCCGTCGAGTTTGGGAGATCTTAGGTTGAAATGGTTCGACAAGCTACCTGTGGGATCAATTGAGAGCTTCTACCAACTTATTAAGTCATTCGTGACTTGGTTCTTCATAAACACAAAGGCACCAAAGGGCATTGGCTCTCTTCTGACACTCCAAAAAGGAAAGAATGAATCATTCTGCAATTACAACAAGCGCTATTGGGAGATGTATAACGAGATCGAGGAGTGTTCTAAAGAGCTAGCAGTGGTCAGTTATAAGTTCGGATTGACTTTGGGTAAGAACTTTGGAAAGACTTGATGCTTAACCCTCTAATTGATCTCTGAGACCATATGTCATGGAACAAAATGTTCGCTCGATTGGAGGATGACGTACGACAAGTAGAATGAGCTATAGGGACAACTCCCTGAGGTGAGGCACCATTCAAAACACGAAAGGAGAGCTCGTCTGACTATGAAAGTAGAGTGAGGCAAGGAATCAACGTGGTTTTTAAAAAATCAATCTACAAGCTCTTCACGCGGATTCGAGACAAGTCAGACTTTAAGAAAACCATCCCCATGGGAAGTGATCCCATGAAGCACAATCAACAATGGAAGTATTCTTTTCACAAGAAGAAATCACACAAAACTAAGAATTGCCGAGCTCTGAAGGTTTTTCTTGATCAACTCATTAAGGATGGGCATCTGAAAGAGTATGTTGACTAGGAAAAAACTAGGGTAGAGGAAGTCAGGGTCAGACCTAACCATAGGTTTGACCACAGTAATGATAAAATTGAAGAGGCCACAGAGGAAGATCTCCTTTTAGAACTATTCACATGATCGGTGCACCACACTATCCCGATCTCGCAAATAAGATCTTAGGAGAGATATGCATAATATGCTAAATGAACAAGGTACTCTCGGTCCAACCAACTACCGAAAAGCTAAGACAGTGTCAATCTAAGACAGGTAGCATCACCTTCACCAAAACCGATCTAAAGCAGGTTCAACATCCTCACAGCAATCTTTTGGTCATCCAACTTTGGGTCCATAATTACGACGTCAAGAGAATCCTAGTAGACACTGATAGTTCAATTGAGGTGATGTACTATGATCTATTTTAAAAACTTAATCTGACTAAAGAAGATTTGAAACCTGCTCGAGCTCCTTTAGTAGGGTTCAATGCTTAGTCTCGCTGGCCCCTGGGAATTGTAACCCTAAATGTACAAACTGGTTCTAAAGAGTCAGTGATAGAGTTCGTTGTAGTAGATATCCCCTCCCCATATAACGCAATTGTTAGCCGAGATTAGTTACATAGGATGCGGATAGTCACTTTTACGTTATACCAAGTCATTAAATTTGCTACCTCCGAGGTGAGGAAACCCTTTATGGGGACTAAGTGGTAGCCAAATAATGCTACTTTGCCACGACCTCTACTAACGTAGCCATGAAAGAAGTACAACTTGTTAAAGAAGAGCATAAGGTTCTGGAGGACATCGAAAGAAACCCCCAAAGCTAAAATATTAAAAGATTTGATACGCTATGAATTAGATGAACCAAGCTCGGATAGCTTCTTTCTCACTGGTGCAAACCTAAAAGAACAAGAGAGAACCGAGTTCATCCAATTTCTAACATCTAATATCGAAGTCTTCGACTGGACCCTGTCTGAATTGCCCGGGATCGATCCTACCTTTATCAAACATGAGCTGTGCATCCTTCCCAAGGCCTGCCTAGTAAAATAGTA
>CM018912.1:13186370-13188870 GCA_009663005.1 Actinidia chinensis | reverse complement strand
GATGGTAGACTACCAGAAGCAATTAGTCAAGACGTACAACCAGAAATTCCAACATAGACAATTCTTAGTTGGAGACCTTATTTTGATAAACGTTGTTAGAAATACAAAGGACCCAGTGGGCAGAAAGCTCGGTCCTAATTGGGAAGAACCATATAAGATAACTAAACTCGCTGACGAGGGTGTTTACTGTCTCAAAGATTTCGACAGCAAATAAATCCCTAGACCTTGGAATTCCAACAACTTTAGAAAGTATTATCAATAAAATATAACTCTCTGAACCAAGCTTGTAAATATTTCAGTTACACTTGTAAGAAATTGTTATCTAAAAAATCTATTTTTCACTATTGTCAAAACTAAGTACTTTCCTTATTACATAGAAAGAACCCAGTTTAAAATTTTTGAAAAACACCCCTATTTTGGTTAAAAGAAAGTTTCACTTTTTCCTAAACACTTATTTACACTAGGAGAGACTCCCCATCTACCTAAGCACGAGCTAAGGTGGTCATAAGTAAAAGCATGAGACTAATTGTCAAACTATTTATGCTCGAGCCCAAGATGCAAGGCTAAGCTATAGAACAATTCAAGCACGAGTTTGAGCATTACAAGACAAGGTCAAAGTAAAACATGTACATTATAAACATACAAAAACAGTAGATTTTCATTAAGGCATGACTTAGAACTTGTTCGAACGAGCTACGACAAATCAAAAAAGTGTTCAAACGCTACAAATTTGTCAAACAGCTATAATGATAGGGAAGAGTTAGCCGAGCTCTACGCGAGTTTCGAACTCTATCATGAGTATGTAGACGACATCTATTTTTCAAGCTAGAAGAAAGGTAAAGATAAGTTGAAAAGAGAAACACAACTCAAATTCAATAGCAAAGGAAGAGACTGTTTCTACAAAACTATCTAGGCAAAAATAAAAAGATGTGCAAAAAACTAAAAAGAAAGCTCTACACATTGGAGGAAAGGTCTAGATCAGCATCTTTAGTCCTTCCCTCACGCTCTCTGCCACCACCCCCATTAGTCCCGGTAGCTGCCACCTCTTCAAGCCCATTGCCATCGCCTACAGGATCAATCTCGGAGGCTATGACTTCATCCTCTTCAGTTGGCTAGTTCATGTACTCCTCTTCATTGAAACTAGGTAGAATAAGGGGTGAATAGAGGTTAGGCAAATTTGGGAGCTCAACTTTCAGTGTTGCTTTGGCCTACGCTATATGATCTGTGAAAATGCCGAGCTTAATCAAGCACGCGGTCCAACCCTCCTGGTAAATGCTAGGGCAAAGCTCGGCCACTTGATGATCATAGTTGGCACCCGAATGACTAATGCCCCCGATTGAACACTCGATCATACATCGGGCCGCAAGCCACCTTTTAGATCTCGGCTAGATCTTGTAAAGCCTTATCCCTTTGAGCCAAAGCAGTAGCAGTCTTATTCTGGGCCTTAGTGGCGACCACATAGCCAATCTCCCAAGCATCCGTATTAGCAACCAATTCAACTTCAGTTAATCAACGGTGGCAAAGGCAAGCTTTGCTTGTTTCAACTCTAATTGAAGACCAAAGACTTTCTTTTTTGTCTTTTTGAGCTCAGATGATTTCTGCTTCATATGATTTGAGATAGGCATTGCTCACTGCAGGCTCTACAAAATAAACTATAACAAATTGCTAAGTGTTCGATTGTGCAAGGAAATAATCAAAATAACCAAGCTAAGTATCATACCTGAACTGTTGCATCACCAGTAAGTCTCGCGTTTCTTCTAAGACCTCTGCGGTAAGATCGGCAGCGTTATTTGGAAGCATGATGGCTCAGGCCAGAGCTAGACTGGTGTCATGATCTTTGGTAGTGTCGACCACGGTAACCTGCTTGTCGAGCTCAACAATAGAAAACTCGAGTTTCCAAAGCTAGGCCTATTCGATGGGAGATAAAGAGGCCGAACTTTTTTTTTTTTTTTTACCTCTTTGAAAGACCCTCCTCTACCTTCTTTCCCTTGCGCTTGTCACCAAATGGGGCATCAAACAAACCAACCTCAACCTTGGGGAACATAATAAGTGCTAGGGTTAAATCCCAGACTAGTAGTGAAGTCTAAACGACTAGGGGACTCGGAGGTATAAGGGAAGAAGTGGACGTTGGAGTTTGCTTCTGAGCAATCAACTTGAACTTCGGACACATCTAAACTTCTCCTGAGCACTATCCCTAGTGTATGAATGTTTGATTTTGTCTTCGTCCGCAAACTAAAGTTGACTTGAGCCAAGGTTGTCAGAATTGTCAAAATTCGAGCTTAATAGAAGAACTAGAGCAGCGACCCTTTGCCTCCTTCTCACAAGCTAGGGAGCTTCTTCTTCTTTTTCATCATCAGTGGCCGAACCAGAGCTAAAGGAACTTGATGCAGCTTCTTCAGACGAGTTGTGCTCTCTGACAATTGTAGCACCTTTGTCAAGTTGAGCACTAAGTTCTTCCTAGATGATCAAATAACATAGAGGAGCATATACCTAAATACGA
>CM018912.1:13078870-13081370 GCA_009663005.1 Actinidia chinensis | reverse complement strand
AAAGAGGACATGTGTTCAATTTTCTGTTCCGTTTTATAAAAAAAGCTTTTTGAATAAAATTCTGTTATTTTAAAAATATCGATAAATTACTAAAATTTTATCGGTGCATTTATATATTTTTTCTTATTATACTAAGGTAAAAATAATTAAAGATTGGGGTATTATAGAGAGTGTAAGGATATTGGGGAGGAATGAGGAAATGATAGAAAAAGGGCAAGAGTTGGAGGAAAAAAAAAAAGAAAGAAAGTAGTGAGAATTAAAAAGGAGTATAGGGAGTGCAAGGGTATTTTTGTCAGGTATCATTAAAAAAAGAGTTTTAACTTTATTTTTTTATGACATAGATCAAATGCGTTAGAAATTTAGTTCTATGGACCATAGAATGAACCCCTTAAAATATAGAAAATTTAGAGAGAAAATGGGTTCAAACTCTGGAATTTATTATTTATTTTTCCCAAGAATTAGTTTTTTGTGGCTTATTCTAAAGTAAATTTGACATATAAATTTTTGAAGCAATTTTGGTAGATCAATTTTGCACATAGACTTTTGGGTTTGTTAGGAATGGGCCAAATAATGCAATAATGCAGTGATGTGGAGGCATCTACTTCCTCTGCCTCCACCCGTCGGTGATAGACAAGTAAATTTCGGGTTTTTCAATTAAGATTGGAGGCATCCGTATACCCCATTTGGCCAATGTCTTAGGTATTTGCAAGACACCCAAGCTACAAGCCCGAATCTATATATTTTTCTCTACCCAATTTCTTTCATAAACCACATTTCTATACATATATAAAAATTAATTACCAACAAACTCATAGTCAAATTTCCAAATTCATGTAAATTGAAGCTTTTCACTCACATTATCAAAATAATCATATTAAGCTACTGCATGCTCATTAAACATCTAACTAAACAAGATATGCTCATTTAATAACTAATTAATAAGAAATTAATTTTTCATAATAGTAATACATAAAAACTAACAACAATTACTTTAAAAAGTTTAATTAATAATGAAGTACAGATATAAACTAGTTATCTAACAAATAGACATTAAATGGGTAAAAAAATTCCTTACAAATGAGGAGTAAAAACAACCCTAGGTTGCAAATATGATCCAATTAAGTGGATCCTTTTGATTGTTGAGAAGAGGTAAAAGGAATCACACACCTTAATATCTCAAAAAGTGACCAAAAATGATGAATGGAAGACAAAAGGAAAGAAAAGAAAGAAAAGAAGAAAAGAGAAGAGAAGAAGAAAAAAAGAAGAAGGGGAAAGAAAAGGAAAAGTGGAAAAGGCGGGGAAAGGGGGGAAAAGGGAGGAGAGAGGAAGAAGGAGAATCCTATTACCCGCTAAAGGGAGCCCAGGAAAGCGGAGGGGAAATATGCGAAGGAACCGAGTAAACTTTATTTCTTCAAATTCACCCATACCCAATTTAAATATAAATAACTAATAATCATAATTAAAAAAAAATTTACCTGAATCATCACATTTCCCCCACCAAAGAAAATGTTATCCACGAAATTCACTAAGATAAACTCAAAAATGACTCTGGGTACTTCACCGAACTTCATCCTCCTTTTCCCACGTAGCTTCAACACTCGAGTTGATGAGTTACAACCCTAAACTATGGGAAAGACCTCCCCCTCAAGACATGAAAGAGTATCCAAGAATACGGATCAACCTCTCAAACGTTATGACACATCGGCTTCAAATTCAGGGCTACTCCATTCTAACACAATGGGAAGGATTCGCATTCGTATTTTCGCAACATCAACACGTGAAAAACATCATGACCTCTTGACAATTGAGGCGGTAATGCTAAATGATACGCAACCTCCCCAATTTTGGCAATGATATCGAACGCTCCAATGTAACGGTGACAATTTTCCTCCTCAACCGATTCTATTCAAGCCACAACGTGGAGATACCTTTAGAAAAACATGATCCCCGACCTCAAATGATAAAGGTCTCTTCCTCTTGTCTTCGTAACTTTTCTATTGACTTTTTGCCGTCAACAGCCTTTATCGAATGGTCTTGATCTTCTCAGTGGTCTCTCGCATCATATTTGCGTCCTCTCATGATTACCTACGTACCCGGTACAAAACACTGTGATCTAACACGATCTACCCTACAAAGGCCTAATGGTGCATCTCGATGCTGGACTGATAGCTATATTGTATGCAAACAAGTGGGAAATGATCTTTCTATCTTCCTTTGACGCCATCACACAAGATCGCAAACGTATATTCCAAGATTTAATATGTTGCTATTGATTGTCTTTGTCTGTGATGGAATGCGGTACTAAAAAAATAGTTGGGTACCAAGTGCACTTGGCAAACTTTTGCCAAAATCGAGCGGGGAACCCTTGAATCTCGATCTCGGACAATAGACATTGGGACACCCCCATGAAGTCGACAATCTATCAATCTAAAACTCGCATGGGTAAGAAATGAGTTGTCTTTGTCAAACGATCCACTACTACCCATATGACGTCATGTCA
>CM018912.1:13016370-13023870 GCA_009663005.1 Actinidia chinensis | reverse complement strand
CCTTAGTATTTCAAGCTGCAATTTATCTCATCAATCGAATGCCATCTCCAATCACACATAACATATCTCCCTTCTTTCATCTCTTTAAGCAATCACCTAACTATTTATCCTTAAAAATATTGGTTGTCTTTATTACCCATGGTTAAGACCCTACACCTCTCACAAACTCGAACCATGATCCTGTCCGTGTGTTCGTTGGCTATTCAATTCCACATCATGCCTATATTTGCCTTGATCCTTCCACAAATAAAATCTTCACCTCTAGACGTAATTTTTGTGGAAAATACCTTTCCTTTTTAAAATAAATCTTTCCATACTGAGTAGCCCTTCATCTTGCCTTCTTTAGACGCATGGTTACCCAAACCACCTCATGAATCTTCCAAATTTTCCACTCCTATATCTTCTTTTGATATAATTCCTAATTCTTCACCATTAACTTTGGATACCCAAAATATCTCCAATCTTTCCGTCTCTCCTACTCTCCAAGTTGAGAATGTGTCTTTTCCCCTTTATGGTAATCCTACTAATTCGCGTGGTGAATTTCCTTCTCATAGATCTGATTCTCTGAACCAGGCTACCTCATCCTCGGGCTCCTCCTCCATGCCTTAATCTTGGGATGCATCCAATCCTTCATAGGTAAGTGTCTTATCTCCTATATCTTCTCCTTCTTTCTCCCATCATAGCCAAACCCCACCCTTATAACACCAGGTTACGCAATAACTTTACAAAGCCAAAATGCCTCCTTAATCTTCACACCACCACCGTCTCTCCAAACACTGAACCTTCAACCTTAAAATAGGCCCAACAATATCATGCATGGCGTCAAGCCATGAGTGATGAATACAATGCCTTACCTTCCAATCAAACCTGATCTCTTATTCCACGAACCCCCACACAAAACTTTATTGGATGTAAGTGGGTCTATTGAATTAAGAGAAATCCTAATGGGTCAATAGCTCGATATAAAGCTCGCTTAGTGGCTAAAGATTTTCATCAACGTCTTGAAGTTTACTTTTCAGAAACCTATAGCCTTGTTGTCAAACCTGCAACTGTTCGATTATTACTTACTCTTGCTGTGACTAAGAGTTGGCTTATTCGCCAACTTGACGCGAATAATGCGCAGGGCTCTTTATTTGACGAAGTATTCATGGACCAAACCCCTAACTTCGCACACACCGACCTTCCCAATCATGTATGTCGATTAAGGAAGGCTATATATGGGCTTTGGCAAGCCCCTTGAGCTTGGTACCAAGAACTTCGTAATTTTCTTATCTCCAAAGGCTTCATTAACTCTCATTCGGATACCTCCGTGTTTATGCTTTACTCTCCCACTTCAGTTCTTTATCTATTGGTTTATGTTGATGACATCATCATCACTAGGTCCTTTGTTGCTCATGTGGATGCCTTTATCTCTACTCTTGCCAGATGATTCTCTATAAAGGATCTTGGTAATTTTTCATATTTTCTTGGGATTGAAGCTCACTTTAACTCTAATGGTTTGTTTTTATCTCAGAGAAAATATATAAGAGACCTCCTGCATCAGGTGAACATGTTCTCAAGTTGGTTGATGGTTCCCCACCAGTCGATGCTACCCTGTATCTCCAAGCTCTTGGGTCTTTACAATATCTCTCCTTGACTCGTCCGGATGTTTCTTTTTCCATCAACAAGTTGTCCCAGTTCATGCATTGCCCCTCCACACTTCATTGGTCATCAATTAAACGATTGCTCCGTTATCTAGTTGGGACTCTTGATTATGGCTTAATACTTCGCAAGAACTCTCCTCAGACCCTTCATGCATTTGCGGATGCCGAATGGGCAAGTGATCTAATGATCGGACTTCAACCTCTGCCTATGTCATTTTTCTTGGCGCAAATCCCATCTCCTAGAGTTCTAAAAAGAAAAAGACTGTCGCTCGCTCTTCAAAAGAGGCAGAATATCGGGCCATTGCCTCTACTACAGCTGAAGTCAATTGGATAATGAACATATTTCAAGAGTTACGTGTGCCTATCTTCCTAGCTCCGGTCCTCTATTGTGACAATGTGAGTGCTACATATGTTTGTGCCAACCTAGTCTTTCACATCGGTATCGACTTCCATTTTGTTTGGGATCAGGTTGCTATAGGTCGCCTATGTGTTTCTCATTTCATATATCTGACCAACTTGATGATTCTCTTACTAAGTCGCTGCCTCGTCTTCACTTTCTTACTCATCGGACCAAGATTTGTATCCTGAATGGCCAGTCAATCTTGTGGGGGCATGATAAGTCCACACCATCGATTGCCTCACTTATTAAGTCACAACTCTCTCAGTGATTCTTGTCTGCAAATACATGGAAACAATCCTTTATTTATTTTGTAATTACTGTGTAATATTCATCATCCAAATATGTGTATATTTAGTCAATCTCTAGGATTAATTTCTTTTTCTATTTTCAGCAGTTTACTTGTATATATAAAGACTTGAAATATTCTGAATAAGATCACAATTACATTAATTCATATCTACTTTTTAAGTCATAACCATCAAGATCCTTATCAATTGACATCGCCTACCAATTGTCAAAGACATCCCATGTTCTCTGCAACAAATAGAATCTTAGATCATATTAGGCAAGTTCTAAAATTTCCAACACTGAATCACATTTCGGATTTCTGATCTGGACAATTTCATGTCCAACACAAATATGATGATGTCTAATTAGTGGTTTAGGGTTGCATGCTGGTGGTGATAAGTAGTAAGTTAAGGAATGATGGTTGTGACTTAGCCAATGGTGATGATTTTTCGGGTTAAGAGGGGTTGGGGGGTTGGTTTGGCATTCCTTCCACTCCTTCTCTTTCCTCTCCTCTCGGGCCCAGGTTCTTATGCTCACATGGGTTCTTAGAACGTTTTTGATGTTGCAGTATTGGATGGTAGTCTGTCATGACTGGGTATTGCAATGAATGTTGTGAGTGGTTACAGTAGATGACATGGTGTGATAATGGCTGATATAGATAGAAATAGCAAAAGAGTAATTTGAATATCATCTATAGTAGCAGATGTGTTGTGATGGCTACCATGGTTGGAGAAATGAGAGGAGGGGGGATGAGAGGAAGAGATGAAGGCAAACGAGATGGACACGAGCCTAAACCATAGGGGTGGCTAGCTATAGGTTGCTTATAGGTGGTGCTGGCAGGGTCAAATAGATATGGTGGCATGATTGCCGATGTACGTTGACGACAGCCACGGGTAGAGTGAGGAAAGGAAAACGAGAGAAGGTGGGGGTGTTGGCCGGGAAAGTGGCAAGAAGACAAATTGCTTAGATCTAAGTTAAGATGGAGGCGGGCCGCGGAGGTGAGAATAAGATCTTAGGGTCACCTTAGGAAAAAGATAGTAAGATACTGTTGACATCATAGTCCGTGAGTTGACGGGGAATTTTTTTATTTTAATCCAAACCTTGGGGGTGGAATGATTTTCGAAAATATTAGGGATCCAGTTATACTTATTAAAAACATCAGGGAAGGTAATTGTAATTTACTCTAAAACTAATTTGCTTGTGGATTTTCTTCTTCATTTGTTAATCTTTTAAGTTACCTTAGAGCACGAGTATCAGCCTAGCTATAGCCTATAACCTTGTTTAGGCTAAAGTAGCTATCAAAACTCTCAAAAATCTACTGCATCAGTAGAGGTGTCAAGTGTGATTTGCTGGCGTGGCACGGCATGATCTGAGCGAGCACAGGCACAAGGCACGAAAATGATGGGGCACGACACTGCCACGACACAGTAGTTGGCATGGTATGGTACGGCGCAGCACGGGCACGACACGAAAATGTGAAGGACGCGGCACGGGCACGAAAAGGAAGTGATAAGGGCACGACACAGTAATTGACCTGATACACAGAAGTGGAAAGAAATGATTAATTATTAAATAAATTAAAATTAAATAAATTGACATGCCATAATAAGAAAAAAATAAGAAAAAATAAAAATAATTTTTTGAATAAGAAAAGTAAAATAAATAAATTTTAATTTGTTCATGGGCCATGACCATAAATAAACAAATAATAAAAAAATATATTTTTATTTAAAAAATTGACTTACCAAATGCCATAATAAGAAAAAAAAATAGAGAAAATTTAAAATAAAACTATCAATAACAAAAAAAATTAAAAAAATTAAAAAATAAATTTTAATAACAAAAACTATAATTTTTAAAATATTGACTTATGACCCATAGTAGGCCATAATAAGATAAAAATACATTTTTAAAATATAAATTTATTTTATTTTAAAAATAAAAAAATTAAAAATAATTTTTTTAATAATAAAAATAAAAAAATTAATTTTTGAATTGATAGGTTAAAATTGGGGCACGACACAGAAAGGCACATTAAGTAAATAGGCCCGGTACGGTACGAAACACGGAAAAAGTGACACGGTCGACAATGAAGTAATACGAATCATGTATATACGCAGTATGCATGCATACAGTGGGTGAACTTAGTTTGGTTTCAGCTGGATTTGGTTGCAAGAGGAGGTGAATACAGTAGTTTGGTGATCTATTCTACCAAGAATTTGGGGTTGATTTGGGGGTTTGATGTTCTTGGGTTGATTTGGGAGAGACGTGGTGGCGCTAGTTTAGATTGAAAATTGTTGGGGATGATTGGGGATGCCAAAAAATAGAAAGAAAAAGAGAAATAAACAAATAATATTATTTTAATAAAATATGTTAATAATTTAGATAGTCTGGTCGAATGTAAGATTAGATAGCTAAAATCAAAAAAAAAGTGCCTTACCAGCCTAAATTTTGTCTCAAAAAATATTGAGATTATAATAAATATAAATACAGAGAGCTTTGATATCTTTTAAATTATCTCCTATATTACGATTGAAATCCATTTGACTTAATTCAATTATTGAAATTTCACCTGAGATTTTTTTCCCCAAAAAAAAATTAGCTTCATTCTTTTCAAATATAGGGGGCCCACATAAATTGTGATTCAATGACAAAAGAACTCTAAATTTGAGTATAATTTTTACCTATTGGATTATTTTTTAGTGGGATCCACACAAAAAAATTACATATCTCTTTCTTTCCTCCTCATTTCCCTCATTCTTACTCCTTTCGCGCTCTCTCTCTCTACGTGTGTGCGCGCTCAAGTCACCAACACTGACACCGCAAGTCACCAACACCGCAAGTCATAACCACTGCTGCACGTTGCCACCACTGCAACTCATCATCGCAGATACCACCTCCCTTTCTTTCATTTCTTTATCTCTTCCTACCCACCGCCGTCTCTACCTCAAACCACAATCTCCGATTGTTCTAGGACCGGAGTGAAGTTTTCAATGACAGAACCACCATCACCGAACCAACGATTTAATGCAATTCAACTGTTTTATGCCATGTTATAATTTGGTATTTATAAGGACTTTTTTGCCTATTTTTAGGGGGAATTTCAAAATTAGAGGCAAATTAATGAATTAACTTTACAATTCTAAATGTAATTATTTGCTCCATTCATTAAAAATTGATTTTGAATTCCCTCTCTTTTTGCACCGTAAGCTATTACTATTGTTAAATTAAAGTCGATTTTTACTAGATAAGTGTAGTTTTTTGAAGTAAAGCTGTTAAAAATACTTGCATAATAGGGTGTATCGAATTTCATTCATTGCGCACATTACATTAATATTTTCTTAAATTTTGAAGTTTTAAAAATGATTATTTTTTTTAATAAATCCTGAAACTCGCGGAGTTTTAAAATGGTCTTTTCACTTGATTCTTTTAGTTTGTTGTTTTGAATTATTTAAAATTTGTAATCTATGATTAAATATCATATTTTTTGCAGGTATATTAATTTCAGAAAACAAGATACGTGTGAGATGTTTATAATATAAAGGGATAAAACCACGTTGACTGGTACAAACTTTGGTTGGAAGTTCTTTCGTTCATCAAACTATAGTACAAAGCAGCAGCAGCAAGCAACAACAATAATAATAATAAGTTATGATAAAAAACAAAAAAAAAAGCCTATTTCCCTGGCAAAGAAAAGGAAAAAAACATAAAAACACACACAAGAGACCTAGGTTCTGAGCTTATTAAAGCCTCTTGATTGTTGCGAGCCAAGGGACAACTTGACTCCAGCTAATGTATTTTGGAAAAATTACAAAATAAACCCTAGAGTTTCATCCTAGCACCAAATTAAATTTTGTACTTATGATTTTGACAACTTAAAACCCTTCACTTTTTGTATTACTTCATTGTCGACCCTCCGTTCATCACCGTTAAATGGCCCTTACGGAAAAACCATTTGGCAGGGAAAATCACCAAAATCATGTCATTTTGCCAAGATTTTTTCACCCCCCTCCTATTTTATTTGGGTAATACTTAGTTGTAATGTACCCTTCAACTAGTAAACTTAACATGTAACCCCCTCAAACCATTCATCCCTTCCGTTAGCAAGAAGTTAGGAATCTGGATGGTAAATGCCATGTGAGAAGCACATGAGAGGTTATAAATTTGTTTATAACTTATGTGCCCTTATCTTCTTCCCGAGTGTACACACACACACAAAAAAAAATACAAACACTCCCACAGCCGTCACCGCCCTCAATACCAACTACGAATTTGCCAACATTGTTAACCCCCATCCTAAACATCCATCTCCGTGAACCCAAAACCCAAACACCCACAACACCCCCCGGTCATAGAACCCACCCCGCAATTATCAACTAACAAATTGCCACGCCTCCAAACACCTAAACAATATATCTGCCTCAAAACCAATCAAAAGCAATCCTACAACCCCAAACCCCACAAACAAAGCAGAGCATCTATACAACAACACCCAAACAAGGGATTATTACAAAGCCAAAATGACCACCACAATCAAAACAACACGCCTGCAACAAATACCACCAACCATCTTTACGATCCTCCATGCAACTATGTACCAAACACCCCATGGCCAAAGGCTAAGCCCAAACAACCTCAAAATAACCACCACCCAACCAAACCCTTGAACAACCACAATCATTCAAAAAAACAACCGCCCAATCCCCCCATAACCCCAAAATGATAACTCCACCATTGCAGTCAATCATAGACACAAACCCCTAAACTGGATAATCAACAAATACCAAAAAAATCCAAATCGAGACAACCAAATAAGAAACTCAAATAAGCAATGTCTGACCTTTGCCACCTCCTCATTGTCTTCCTACCGCCATCAAACAGGTCCACTTCAATGCTACTTTCGTTCGGCGTCACCATGCCAGATTTGGGCCCGTTTTCGACTAATCAGAGTCGCTAAGCTCTTGGAAAGCCGAGTCCTCTGCGACAAATATCCGTAACTCCAGCACCGCAAGACATCGATCCAAAATCTCGCATAGGGTTTAGAGTTTCAAGATTTGAATCAAACGAGAGGGAAAGAGAGAGAGATTAAGGAAGAAAAGGAAGGAAAAGAGAACCGGAAGGAGGGAACCTAGCTGGCCGTCATGAAGGCACTGGTTGGCCAAGAGGCTC
>CM018912.1:12931370-12936370 GCA_009663005.1 Actinidia chinensis | reverse complement strand
TGTGTGCGGCTGCCCTTTATTTAAAGCTGGTAAACCTCAATTTCTAGGTTTAATAGGTTGAACTTTGTGTTCTACCGGTTTAACTAGGTAAATCAAGGTTTCTGTTCCAGTTGAACCAGTAGAATGTGCGAGCTCAATTGGTTGAACAATAATGTTGTTAAAGCTTTTATTCGTGGTGAACCGGTCAAACTTGCGAGTTCAAACGGTTGAACAAAGCTGATAAAGTCTTTGTTCTTAGTGAGCCGGTCGAACTTGCGAGTTCAACTAGTTGGGCAATGGCATAGGAGTCTTCTGATCATGTTCAATTAGTTGTAGGTTTTTACTTAACTGGTTGAACAATGCATCAGAGTTATTTGCTTGTCCCCAATCAGTTGGAGGTTATCCTCGATCGGTTGAGCTATTGAGACAGAGCACTCTGCTTGGGGCCAACTGGTTGGATGTGTTCCTCAACCGGTTGGGGGAATATAACGGCGATGATACATACCATTTAGGTTTCGAGGGCAATATGCTAACCCATCGAATTTGGTCTTCGTATTAAACCAACCTCAATTTATTTTTTTCACAAACTAAGTTCAGCTGGCATGTTGGTCCCCTTCGGGCCTAATTCTAAAGAAATTTGGATATAGTGTTGTTAGGTTTTGTCTAGTTAGATTTCAATCACTACTTTCAATAAAATCCTGATAACCATGTTTATTGCACCGATACAGTCCAAGTATAAATTCGGCCCTATTTTTGGCTCATGTTGTTAATCTAAATCGTTTATATTGTAGATCTCATCAAAACTTTAATACTATAAAAAATTACATTGATCGGATTATAAATAAATGGTCAATCAATATCAATTCACATTCATTAATTAAATTATAAAATTATACTGAATATATATCATTTTGCATCTGATGAATATAATTTTTAATAATATCGATCTTCACGATGGAGTCTATAAATAAACTATTTAAATTACCAGAATTGAATTCAAAATACTTGAATTGCACAATGCAATCCAAGCATTAAACTTCAAAATCCAATACATATGTCACTGAAGAAAGTGTAAGAGGATAAAACATACAACAACAAAGTCTGGCCTTGATAGGGAAGAGGCTCTCGCGATGCTACTGCTATAGAGCAAGCTCGGCGGACCCCTGCACCGGAGCTCGGAATAGAACTCCCAAACAAAGGCACTGTCCGAGCTAAGGCAATCTTTACCACCGACTTTCGCTATTAGACAAACTCGGAATGAATAACTGCGGTAAAAGCTCGGGTGAGATGCAACGGCCGACGATGATTCTGAGGGATGTTAGGGGACAAAAGGTGACTTGCACGATAAAACTTCTTCTGACAGCCCCTATACCCAGAAGGAGATGTCGGCAGCATGCTGACGGGCTACCGACTACGCTACTAAGGCATGGCTGGGTCAGCCACCTACCTACTAACATGGCAGTTGACGCGTCAAAGAATGCGCTGAGCTAGGCTAGATAAAAAGAAATGTTGTTCTCGCAAAGGTACGCGATTTTGCACCATCTAGAATATATATTCTCTCTCTACATACATATGCTATCTCTGGTCATCTAGCTTGACCATCAGATAGTCATTTTCTGAAAACAGCTCCAGCGGTTGGTCTCACTATTTTTGTGCTGCAGTTAGAGTGTCGCCGCACTACTTGCTTAGTGTCAACACTCTTCGCCACCTCAAGACTACCGTGAGTGTTTATCTTTGATTTTTCTTCTATCATTCATCAAGTCCACTCCCCACAGAAAAGTTTTGGGTTTGAACCACGAATTTGGTGAGCGTCTACAAACGCTCCAACCACGTTGAATCAACCTAAGCTCGCGAAATGAATTATAAATTTACGCTTATTTTGATGTCCATTTCAAGTAAAGGTCACTAGCTAGTAGCACATAATAATAGTTCATGTATACATGTTTCCAATTATTTATAAATTAAGATTAGATTTGATTGACAACAATTCATTATCACACAATTTAGTTTAGATTTTTTAAACATTTTTAGCAGCACAAAATGTGGGGTATGTACCGCGAATGTTCCGGGTTAAGATCCTCTAGAGTGGTTTTCCTAAAGTGTTCCTGGAGTTAGTAAAACGGCGCCGTTTTAATAACTCAGAAATTTTTAAAACGATGCCGTTTTGTTATCTCAAAACGATGTCGTTTTGAGTTGGCTTCAAATTTTTGGTTTCCCTCTTGATTTTTGAACACTCTCTCTCGGTTTATCAGAACCATGGTTGAACAGATTTACAGAGCATAAACAAATTAGTAAAAACCCTCATCCCCCTCTCTCTAAAATCTGGATCTACTACTATCGCCTCCCTCCGTCCGCTGCCGCTTGCGACATCTCTACCTACAGCATCTTCTTCGCTCCCTCCCGTAGCACCGTCCGTTGAGCCGCCTCTGCCGGTGACTCCAGCTCCGTCGATCTCGTCGGTGGAGGATCTGACGAACCGCTCAACCTCCCCTTCCTCTCTCTCTCTCCTCCCTCTCCACTCGCAGACTTCTTTGTTCGTTGAAGAACTACGATTGGGGACGAATTGGGCGCGAATCGAGGGTTGCGAGGTTATTCTCGTTGAACTGAGGGCTCGATATTGAGGAATCGAGGATTTACGCTAAGTTTTGGATGGGCACTCATGAGTCCGGGCCATCGTTTTTGGTTGAACCCCTCGAGAATGGAGGTGGGTTTTTTCTTCTTCGCCTTAAAATTTATTGAATTTTACATTTATTCAGCTTTCATGTTCCCCAAGTATTCTATTTCAAATCTGAGCATAAAGGTGGATGAGCATTATTATTATGGTCTATTGATGGCCTTCCTGAACTTGTGAGCCTTTGTTAGGCTGGGTCTCCTTGTTATTTGCTAAATTTTGTTTTGGTTTGGGTAATCTGAACTTTCTAATTAATTTGGTGAAACTTGGTGTCTGTATTTTAATAATTTCTTCTCAATCTCACATCTTCCTATTGTTTAAGTAGATAAGCCCCTCTTTCTCTAATTTTGGTTGAATTAGAAACATGCAGTGCCATTGCTGCTGGTGATTGGTTGGGAATGCTGCAGTTGCCTACCACCCAATTCACTTTTCCTAATTACTGCCCCAGACATGGGTGGCTTGGAGTGACAATTTGTTTTCTTCTCCCTTTTCAAAGCTTTCATGAGAGATCTTACATTAATATGTCTTGTCTGAACAACAAATGCGTTGTGGATGTCTGAGTTTTAGAGAATTTTGGCGTCCTTAAAGATACATGCTTTCTTTTTTGCCTCGCATTTGAAGTTTGTATGATGATAGTTTTCTTGATACTAGCTGAGATTCATATCATCTTTTGTTCTTGTAATCTTCGATTCTGTCTTCGTGAATAAGTGTGTTGTTGGTTTGGTTTTTGAGTCTAATTTAGATTAAATTGACGAAGCCTTTAGTAAAACATAAAAATTTGATTTGTTATTTAAATGCATTCATCTGGAAATTCCCTGGGTTGCTCGAGAAGTCTTTCTGTACCAATTGTCATTAAAGTCTTTCTAGTATCAGGATTTAGAAAATGTTAATTTTTGTACCCATTGTCATTGAAGACTCTGTTTATATGAGACAACCTAAAGTCTTTGTTGATCCTGAGCATCCCAATTATGTGATACTCCTCAGTTCTCAGTTGCTTCTCATTATAGGATCTTGGTTGGTTCCCTCCAGTATCTTACACTTACTAGCCTGAAATTGCCCACTCATTCCATTTTTGCTTATTTTTTTTCTTCTGTTAAGTAGTATCCACTAGTTTTCATCATGCAGTGTCCAATAATAAATTCTTCGTAACTGGCCATCAAAAACCCTTTACAACAAAAACAATCCGTCTTCTCCTCTTCCACACCCCCTTGTTTGGCCGGACTGCAAGTTCTAGGAAACAAAGAAAACTCTCAGCATTTGCTTGAAAGTTAGATTCTTCTGACATAACAATTGGATCACAAGATCAACTTCCCCATTCGATTCACGGCTCCCTCCCTTGACCTTCCATGTTTTCTCTCGTCCGCCCTTCCTCTTCCTACCGTTTGGTATCACATCACTTCTTTGGTCACAATATCCAATAATATTGAAGTTGGAGCCCAATATTGAACAATAACACCACTCCCCACTTCTTTCCCCAACCTCCCCTCTTCTTTCCTTTCCACTCAAGGGTTTGGTATTTAATTTTAAAACAAAGTGAAAGTTAAACATTGTGAATTTTCCCGAGCATTCGTTGAAGTATCTCGGTCCAATTATGTTAATAGATTTAGAACACATATTCATATTGTAGTTAGGAGGCGCGATTAGTAATTAATAGTAAAGAATAAAATTTGATCGAACATATGTATCCACATAATCATAACATATTTATCTTAAAAAAATGCACGCCAAAAATGACGAAAAAAAGAGATGCTAAAGAGATGCATGCCATAATCATAACATATGTGTGCCTATGTGTATATATTTTTATAACCAAAGTGCTGCCTCTTATTTCTACTGGAATGAGATTGTACCGAGTATGAAATTTCTCTATGAATTTGTTGAATTTGGGTGTATGTATGAAGCCTTCATTGGTTTTGCTTCAACTATAATCAGAGTCTTACATTTGTGTGCTCAAATGTATGGATACAAAATAGCTTTTTGGCTCTAGATATGTTTAAGATGATCAAATATGTGTCAGTGAGTATGTTCCATTATGTAAACTAGAACATAATTTTCAAGTGATATAAAACAAACTGAAACCAAATAAACATAGTGTCTTAGACATTGTAATATTAAAGAGTCACGACACAAGCTTAGAACTCTTAACACATTGTAGATCACAGAGTCTTTATTTCTTAACTACCTAAACAGAAATGTAGGCTTAATCGATAACTATGAAATTTAAAGAAAGGACTGAATCCAAAATCTAAAAAACAATGTAGGCTTAATCAACTTCCTCCATCTTGTTGCCCTCAGCATCAGCATCAGTATCCTCCAATGGAGGCATGTCAACGTCAGCTTCACCCGCATC
>CM018912.1:12876370-12878870 GCA_009663005.1 Actinidia chinensis | reverse complement strand
TAGCTTTTTCCTAAAACTTTCACTAAGTGTACTTAAGCAACATTATTAGGACAAAGCTAGGAACTCGCATGGAGTTCATGTAGCTCTTCCTTGAAATCCTTACTAAGTTTACCTTAGTAAAACTCAAGGGACAAAGTTCAGAATTCATATAGAGCTCAGCCAACTCTTCCCTATTGTTACAGCTGCTCAATCAAGTTGTAAGGATGGACTCTTTTTCATGCTTGGCGCAGCTTGTTCGGACAAGTTAGGTCATGCCTTAGCGAAGATATGCTATTTTTGACATGCTCATAGCTCATAGTGCTTTTCTTTGACATTACCTTGTAATACTCAAGCCAAATGCTTAGGTGGTTCTGCGGACTTGCTCGCATTTTGTCCTTAATACATCTCAAGTAAATCAAAAATATTAAAATGAGTGACTTTTCGTAAAATTAAGAGAAACGTTTAATTTTGTTAGAAAATAAAATACAAAATCTTGATGAAAAATGCAAAAATTCAAGTTTGGTTAGGAAAATTACAATTAACTTTATATACCTGAAGTGGTGTGCCTTGGTTTGCCTTAGTGAACAATTCTCAGGGAAGGTCTTCTCCCTATGTGTCGGCCGTTTCTTTGTTGCTTTGGTCAGACCTGGTGTTTGGTTTGGCCTCGGCTTCCTCTGTTTTGGTCTTTCTTGATCTACAAACTCTTTAAAGTGTCCATTCCGAGCGAGCTGGTCGAGGAAGGATTTCAGGGCTCTACAATTTTCGATTTTGTGTCCCTTCTCCTTATGGTATGAACACTTTCATCTTTAGTTGCACCTTTGGGGGTCTCCTCCCTAAGGTTTTGGTTTCTTGAAGTATGGCTTATCTCAGATTCTAGCAAGGAGCTTGTAGATCGGTTCCTTGAAAATCACATTGATTCCTTACCTTGCCCGGCTCTCGTGATCGACTGAGCTGTCCTTTCGTCCTTTGAGTTTGCCCTTACCCCAAGGAGAAGGCCATGCATTTTGTACTGCTTACCGGACGTCATGCTCTTGCCAGGCGAACATTTTGTCTCAAGACATGAGGTCCTAGAGATCGATTAGAAGGTTGAGCGTTAGGTCTTCCCAAATTCTTTCCCCAAGAGTTAACTCAAGCTTGTAATTGGCTATTGCTAACTCCTCCGAGTATCCTTCAATTGCGTTACAAGTTTTCCAATAATGCTTGTTGTAGTTACGAAGTGATTCGGCCCTACTCTTCCTGAGTGTCAGAAGAGAGCCAACTTGAGTTTTGGTATTTGTAACAAGCCAAGTTACGAAAGACTCAGTGAACTGATGAAAGTTCCCAATTGATCCCGCGAGGAGCCAGTCGAACCATTTCAACCCGAGATCGCCTAGGCTCGATGGAAATACCCGACACATTACTATGTCCAAGTGATTCCAAAGCGCCATCATCTATCTGAAGTGATTGATGTGGGATCTCGGGTCTGACTTTTTGTCATACAGTGTGAACCTCAAAGGCGTGAATTTTTTTGGTGGATCCATTCCCTCGATGTCTCAGGAGAATGGCATCTGGTACCTCCGAATGGGATCCTTTGGTGTAGGTCTAGTCATGCGAGTCGCTGACCCCACCAGGATGGTATTTTTACCTGATGTCGCGGCAATTCGATAGTTAGCTTATCGCGAAAATCCCCACCTCGGTTGCACTTGCCAATGAGAATCTCGTGGAGATCCATATCGGGGGAACTTTGGCTAGGTGATACTCTCCTCTTGCTCAACGCAACAAATTTACTGTCGCTCTGGCAGTCCAGGCCGAAGCGGGATCCCCGCTACTTCTATTTCGGCCCGCCTGAATTAGGGGGTCTGACTCTTTGGTTCTTTCTTTATATGATCCTGTGTCTGCCGCTCGGGTCGGCTTCATTAACCTATTGTAACTAGGATCTACACCATTTTGGCCAATTGGGTTTGTAGTCATTCGATGGTTATGTCCCGGCTGTTTCCTCTTCTAGGGAGCAACCGACCTGGATTCCGCCTAGAGGTGACCTTGGCCGTCCTCTAGGCATTATCCAGTAGTTCAACCCTTCCACCCCCAGGATTTATGGGTTCGTGGGGGGTTTCTCTGCGAGTTTCTGGACTGCTAGGACAATAGTTGCCTTGTGATTCCATCAGATCTAGTTTCGCAAATGTCTATAATTGATTTCCTACAGACGACGCTAATTATGGGGTGTGAGTTTATGAGATGAGAGAAACAAAATCGAGGATAGACACCTGCAATGGTTTAGCGGTGGAGTAAGGTTGATGCAGTCAGTCACCAGTTTAAGGTACACCAGTTGCACTACAGAAATAGGGAGAATGGACGCCAGTGCTGTTTCCAGAAAACGACTCTTCGACGGTCAAGTTAGATGATCGAAAAGTGTATAGAGGTAAAGAGAGTGTATTTGTTTCACCAGAGTGAATTTGCTTACCTTTAAGAGAAAGAAAGGCTGACTTTATATTGCATAGCTCGGTGCGTGTCTTGATGCGCTAGCTGTCTCAGCATTGGACAG
>CM018912.1:12788870-12791370 GCA_009663005.1 Actinidia chinensis | reverse complement strand
CATATGATGACTTTTATACTAGTTATATATTAGGGATAATGAGAAGAATATCTACCAAATCGCTATGATGAGAGAGAGAAAAAAAGGGACTTTGCTCATGTTAAGTGTACATAAAGGAATGACTCTAAGATACTAGTGAAAGATGATGAGATTAAGGAAATATGAACATTGTATTTTGAAAAATTGCTATATGAAAAAAAGAAGGGGAGAGCTCAAGAAGAGATGAATATGATGACAATAATGTGACTCAAGATTATATGTTTTACTGTAGAATATAAAAATCTGAAGTAGAATTTGCCTTTAAAAAAATGGGATTGGGTAGGGCCTTCGGACCGAATGGAATCCCAACTGAGGTTTGAAAAAACTTAGGCGAATAGGAATCGCGGTGGTTAACTAATTTGTTTAACAAAATTATTATAACTAAAAAAATGACAAAAGAGTGGAGGAGGAGCATTTTAATACCTATATACAAGAACAAATATGGCTCAAATGGAGAGCGACTTTTGAAGTATTATGCAATCGAAAAGTACCTCCAAAGTTGAAAAGAATTTTTTATAGAATAGTTATAAGATCGGCGATCTATATGGGATAGAATGTTGGACTGCTAAAAAGTAACATGTCATTAAAATAAGTATAACTGAGATGAGAATATTGAGGTGGATGTGCGATAAAATTAGGAATGATAAAATTAGGAATGCTAACATTCGTGACATGGTAGGGGGTTGCACCAATTGAGGATAAGGTAAGAGAGAATAGGCTTAGGTGGTATGGACATGAATGTCATAGGACTATTAATACGATAGTAAAGAGAAACGATATGATTAGTAGTATTGACAACACTAGATGGAGGGGTAGACCGAAGCTAACAAGCCTAACATTGGATGTAGTAGTTAAAAAATATATGATTAGATTGAATCTCAATGATCGTTTGGCCCTCAATAGCGTAAAATTCTTCTTTCAAATTTGATAGGAAAAAAAGTGAAGCTAATATCATATCACATCAAAGTTTTTACTTTTCAACTCTCTTTAACACATTCGAATTCTCACAAGGAAACCATATTTTTGGCCAATTTCTCTAAATATTTTTCTTAAATTGCAATAGTAATTTCAATAAACTTAATTTTATACTTTAATGTAATTTGTATTGCTAGTTGTGATCAAATATGTATTAAAACTAAGTGGATGTCATTTCTACTTTTATAATTAATATAATTTTTAGAATTTGATTTAGGTTTTTTTTTAACTAAATTCCGACCCCGCCGAGCATCAAATCCTGGCTTCATCCTTGTATTTTCCTACCTTTTTTTTTCTTGCCGGAGGTAGTGTTTAGTGGGTTAACCGGTAGAATACTAGTATTAGCAGATCAAACTTCTCTGTAATTTTGAATCCAAACACTCTCCTTAGAATTCAAAGTTTAAATTAAGGGGGTCAAGTCACATAAAAGTCTAGATTTTATTTTATTTTTGTCAAAAGTGCACTATAACCATATTTTCTAAAGCCTAAAGCCCAGCTATATATACGTAAAGGATTTGTTACTTTATTTTTACGCCATAAACATATAGTATCATTGTTGAAATGTCCTCTTCAACGCGGCTACAATGATCACCTTCTTTGGTTAGAACTTAGAAACATTTTGTGAAAGTATAATACAGGACTAGAAAACAATACCCACTAGGAAGTTTTTTAGATAGTTTTTTGTAGTAGGATACGTTTTTTAAAAAAACAATTTAACCTAATTGTTTTTTTAAAATTTTTTTACTTATTTTGTTTCGAGTTTTGTTTTTGGTATTTAGTGATATTTTTTCATTTTTTGATATTTCTTGATGAGAAAATTTTAAAAATGTAAAAAAATTGTTCATATTTAAAAAAAACGTAAAATATTTTGGGTCTTTAATGAGTTTTTTTTCAAATGAGATGAAGTTTTTTACATGTTCAGCCTCCTTGTCAACAAAAACCAAAAAAGCAAGAAAAACATGAAATTTTGATCAAATGATTAAAAAATTAAACGAAAAACACAAAATTAAAATAGCTAAAAAAATCTAAAAACCAAAAAAACTAGGTCAAATTGTGCTTTAGTAATACAAGTCGGAATACTATGTCCATAATACAGAGTGCAGCAGCACAAATGTAGTGTGGACCCCATTCAAAATCATGACTATAGTAGACTTGTAGTCTCCACAACCTAATATTCTAGACACTTTTTTTTTGGAAAAAAATATGATTTTTTTTTTGTATCTTTCCTTTATCTCCATAACCACCATTCATTGCCTCATTTTTGCAGCACCATTTTCCTATCACCAAACTAGCATTGTACAAAGAGTACTACGGCCAAGGGTTTGTATTGTTATAGTGATTTATGAAACACATAAAAAGCTATTTCCACGAGGTTGAAAAGGATTGCTTAGGGACAAGAACACCAAAATCATTGGAATAACTTGCAACTGAATTTTCACAAGTAATTGGGGGTTGAGATTTATTGTTTACATAATCAGATCATCAT
>CM018912.1:12653870-12656370 GCA_009663005.1 Actinidia chinensis | reverse complement strand
AGTCTTGGTAAAGAGATCAGCAAGTTGATTAATAGAGCGAACAGGGACCAATGCAAAACATCGTGGAGTAGGTGATGGCGATAGTTTGGGAGACTTCTGGTTGGGCCATTTCTTTTTAGAGAAGAAAGGCAAACAAAAAATAATCAAAAAAAGCGATTATGAAGTGACTCTGAGAAAAGAAACAGTGATTGGTGGGTGGTCAGTGGATTTTCTTCACTAAAAAATAAAACAGTGATTGGTGGGTGGTCGGCGAGTTGTTCTTCTCCATAAAAGAAACAGTGATTGGTGGGTGGTTGATGGGTTGCTCTTCGCCAATAAAGAAACAATGATTGGTGGATGGTCAGCAGGTTGTTCTTTGCCAAAAAAGAAAAAGTGATTGATGGGTGGTCGGCGGGTTATTTTTTGCCGATGGGTGCCAGAACATGACTCTAATATCATGTTGAAAGAAATTGTAGAGAGAGATAATTTCTATCTTGTATCATATGAATTAAAGAATACACACAAATTCTCTTTATATATAGAAAATCCCCCAAAAAATAAGTTTGTACAATAAAATAACAATAAAGTAGTGTATCAATCAAAAAGATATTCGGAATAACTCAATCATAGATATGCAATATATATCATAGTATATTCTTAATATATACAAAATATATATACTGAAGATATTCTAACATGTTTGATAAATTTTTCAAGTATTTTTATCCTAGCAAATAATCCAAAAAATAATTGGTTTAGCTTAGTTGACCACCCTTGTACAATTCTAAATGGAAGGTAATTGTCAAAAGTAAAAATTAATTATTTCTTTCATTGAATAGTGATTCTTTGCTTACTTACTCCATTTGTCCACGTAATGGGTTAATAGTAAGTTGGGTTTCTGTCCAGTTTGATGTAATCTTGTACTCTTCTACCGGTAATTCAATATATATATATATATATATATATATATATATATATATATATATATATATATATGCACACACACACAAATCGACCCAGGATCGATATATTTTTATTAAACAAAACTTTTATTGCTCAGAGAATTTTTTTATAGGAGAAGGAGAGAGTACAAAGCTTAGAGAGAGAGGGAGGTGAACTTGTGATGCCTTCATAAGGGGAAGGCATCCCTTTAAAAAGAGAGAAAAGATGCCCTCATAATAACAAACTTCCAAACTTTATAAAAGTTTGGCAGACAACTTTATAAAAATAAATAGTAAAAGCAATAATGGAAACTAAACGCCAAACTTATAGCTGCTAGCTCCTTCGGTCAATAATGCAACTGATTATGTCATGGATTATATTAGCTCATGGTTTATTTCTTGGACATCTTCTTCTATCTTCATTTAATGAAGCCCAAAAATCTATCAGCTATTTTTCTTGAATATCTTCCGGCGGTTCTTCATGCAGATTCATTTCGATATCATCAGAATTAATTTCTTCATCCTCATAAGGACCTTGGGCTTCTCCGGCTAATACTCCTTCATTGTCTTTGGCAAAGCCCATAGAAGAATCATTTTTAGGAAAAGATTGATTAAATTGATCTTTGAGAAATGCCATATATTTTTTTTATAAGTTTTAAATCTGAAATATTAGGATTTTCAGATTTAATCGGATCTTTTAATAATTCAAAAGGATTTAGAGATGTTTTACTGAGGAAGGATAGTACTTCCTTGCTATTAACTTGATGCTAAGAAAAATATTCATCATCTTTTTTGTTAATGTTTTCAAAAAGGTTAGCAATATCATTTTTAGAAAAATTATTCCACCATCGGACCTAGAATACCCTTTGTAGTGTTGGAATATCCACACTAGAGTCATTTTTGATTATGAAATCCTATTTATATATCCATGGAATTTCAAATTTAATGAAAAATACAACCATATTATGGTTGTAAGGTAAATTATTTTTTTCCCTAATAAGAGGATGGCAAACTTCCCATATATGATAAGCTTTCAAAATATTGGAAGGTAGAATATCCAGAACATGCCCATATATAAACCACCAGTCATAAAATCAAAATAAAACTCTGCCAGATGGAATAATCTGGTTGCATAATTTAAAAAACCAAGTATGCTTATTCTTCTTATTCTGATATAAGAACTTATGTTGATAATCCTAGTAATTATACTAATGAGAAGCATTATTTATCTTCAATACTTTAGAATTTGTAAGATCAAATTCCTAAGAACCTAGTTTGATAACCTTGTTGATAATGCATTTACTATAAATAATAGTATTGTTGAGATCGTTAGGAGTTTTTCTAGTATGACAAATATTTATAATATCTATCTGAGTCATGATAACTTCAAAATAACTTATGGGTTTTTCTGATAAGGAAGATGTTTGATAAGGGGCTAAATATTTTATTCTGATTGCCTATGCATTGTTTATAAGATTGATATCTTCTTATTCAATATAGCAAATATGGAGAGAAAAATTCTTGGAGATATAATTTGAATTTTTCTTGGCTACAATATTAGCCAGAGTTTACTTAAAAAC
>CM018912.1:12648870-12651370 GCA_009663005.1 Actinidia chinensis | reverse complement strand
TTTATATTTCCATAATCATCAATTTTTATTCCAGAATTAATATATTCTTCATTTATACATGAGTCTATAAATCTTTTCTTTAATTTCCTATCAAAAATTTGATCTATAAGATCTAAAACATGTTTCTGATCATCTATTAATACATTAATATTAAGATGATTAACCTTTTCAATTGCTTTTAAAGGATTGTTACAAGTAGAACATAGACACATATCTTAATTCTTTTCTTCTCCATTGGAACTTGAAGAAGATTTTTCTAACTCATTTATTTCATCCTCAGAAGATACTTCTGGTTCAGATTCTGATTCAGAAGAACTACTATTAATAAGTAGTTTCATTAATTTATGTTTTAAATCATCTTCTATATCAAGATTGTTAATCTTTTATTTTATTTTTTATTTTATAGAATAATGTCTTGGACGTCCACATTTATAACATATAATGTTCTTTTTATTACTTTCTTTCTTAGACTTCTTATGAGAAGAGTGTTTATTGTTTTCTTTCGAAGGCTTACTCCTATATTCCTTTTTAGGTTTTGATTTTCTATATTTTTTAAAAACATATTTCTTGTCTGTTTTATCTCTCTTATAAGATTTAGAAGGGTAAGCTATAGGAATATCTATGGCAAATTAGTCACAAAACTGTCCTAATTCTTTTTTACTAGTTAGGTTTTGTTTCTTTATTTATTTTTATAATTTTAAATCATTACATAATTTTATACCTTGTTGAATTATTGAAGCTATTAATTGACCATAATTATATAGATTATAATTAATTATTGCATTTGTTCCTTTTAATTGTTGTATTATCTTTTCAGCAAATAAACTAGGTAGACCATCAATAAATTTAGCTTTTCAATATGCAGAATTAGTATCATGTCTTAACATTAATTTTGCTAAATAAATATTTTTATACCATCTAAAATGTGTTAAAGATAAACACTTTAGATTTTGAAGTAAATATCTTTGACTCCTCATTACTAGTCACTGGGCCAATAAAATGATATATAATGGCCTGGATTAAAGTATATATAATATAAGGAGATTTAACCTCTTGATCTTATTCATTCTTTTCTAATTTAAATGCTCCTAAAATTTCAGCTTTTTGAACAGTAGAGAGATAATTATCCCACCAACCTTTTAAATATCCTATAAAACCGCATATAATCATTAAAGCTATTTCTTTTTATTCATTATTATTTGTTTTACAAGTAGTAACATACATCATCATCTGGTTCATTAAACCAAGAATCTGATATTCTGTTATATTATCAATATTCCAGCAATAAATCTGACTTCCAGAATATGATGTTTGTAATTGATGAAATTTTTTTACAAATAATAAATCTTGAGGTGTTGGTCTAGAATAATAATGCCTAGAAGATCCATAAACTTTGAAAATATTTTTGGTTATAACCAATTTTATTAATTCCATTATTATTATTATTATCTAGAAGATCTTGAAACATTTTTTCCAATTCTTCTTTTTCCACATCTAAATCTTTTTCAAAGGATTTAGTTTTAAGCATATTAATTTGTAATCCTTTCATTTTCTTTTGTAATTCATTTAAGAATTTATTATATTTTTTATTATCTAAGAAATTAAACTTAGATATATACATTGATGGTTTAATATTAACTGGTTCAATTTTGACTTGCTTTATAGAAGGAATATATTCTTTCTTCTTTTTATCTGATTTTACCAGATTCTGAATTTGGTTTTCAATTCTAGACAATTGTTTGCTTATTGTCTACAAATTTAATTTTGTAAAATTATTTTATTTTATAATTTTATTACTGTCTTTATCTCCAAAAGAGAGAATGAAAGTTGTGGCTTCAAAACAAATAGGATCTCCAGAACTACTGGAAGAATACTCCACAGATAAAGAAGATGTAGGAGGATGGACTGACTGAATAGTTTTCTTATCTGTTGTAATCCATGTCCTAGAATAATCTTCTAAAATAAAAATACTTTGTTCTAAATAATTATTTTCTTCAATATAGGATAATTGGTCTTTACTGAAATAAATAGTTATAAACCACTCAGGAAAAGGCAACATTCTTTTTATTTATTGTAAATGAAGATAATATTCATTTTTGCAATATTCAAAATCCTCTTTGAAAAAAGTTTTTCTATACCATTTTACAAAATCTTCATATTTAGGTTTTATGAGATTATCTCTCATTATTTCTTTAAGTAAATAATGATATTTACCATTAACATTAAATAACATGTCCATTATAAAATAAAATTTACTTCACTAGCAATTGGAGGAGTTCTCCTAATATTACTCTGCTCTTGATATATCCCATGTGGGATTTGATTAGGAGATATCTTAATACCTTCAACTAATATCTTCAACTAATATATTGTCATCATTTTCTAGGCTTACTTGCTATAGATGTAGCACTTATTGAGGGCCTAGCACTAGAAGATGGTTATGATACCCTATAAGGTAAATCATCATGTTTAGAAGATATACTTCTAAGTAAATAAGGAA
>CM018912.1:12638870-12643870 GCA_009663005.1 Actinidia chinensis | reverse complement strand
ATGATAAAAAGAGGTATAAGTGCGGATTCCACCGAAGAAGAAGAGGAAGAAGGAGAGGGAGAAGTGGAAAGAAGTCACCTTGCTATGGAGATTGAAGGTTACTTTGAGGAATTTTCACCATAAAACGAGGAAATTCATGACAAATCGGGCACTCAAGATCTTCAACTTCAATTACAAGAAAAGGGAAACAATGCAGGAAGAGCATCCTATGCAAGAAGAGTATCATATGCAAGAAGGGCATCCTTCGTAAGGGCTATAACCACAAGAGGGACCTCCGGCATGATTCCTTGAGTACTTCGAAAAGCTCAATGCAACAATGGAGTGAATGGAGCAGTGCCAAGAAAAGCAAGAAAAATATATCGAGAGACTCCGTGATTTGTACGAGAACTTATATGAGCAACAAATAGACTTCAATAAACAATACAATGATAGGATGACCGATATTGAAACTCAGCTAGAGTATCTCTAGTTCCAAACTCATCCAACTCCACCTCCGGCTGATTCCCCTCCTCCCTCCTCCTCCTCCTCCTCCTCCATTTGATGCCCCTAGCTCCTCATATTGGCCTCCTCTGCCTCCGCTCTATTAAGGATGTCCCAAAGGGGAGAAAAATAGTTTTTGAAGTAGTTTTCCTTTAGCAAAAGTAGTTTTTGAAGTTGTTTTTAAGTTTTAGATAATTTGGTTATGTTAAGTTTTCTTTAAGTTTTAACAGTTTGGTTATTTTGACAATTTGGTTGTTTTCTCTAAGTATAATATCATGTAGATTGCCATGTATTTCATGCCTGCTATGATTGCCATGACTCTATGTTTAAATAATATGCTTAACATATTAAACCTAGAAAATTTTTACATCAGTATAAAGATAGGGGGAGCTTGAGTAAGAGGGAACATGTAAATCTTAAAACAAAATAATGATTTTCAAATAAGTTGTGTCATCATCAAAAGGGGAAGATTGTTAAAATAAAGGATTATTTGATTTTGATGATTAAGTTAAGTTTAATTTGAACCTTTGATAAAAATCGTATTCAGAAAGAAAAAATGAATTCACATATGTTAAACTCAACACAGTTATAAGCAAAGATTGTTTTAAAGTTAGAAAAGGTACGACTGAATGTGAAATAGAGAACATAATGGCTTACTGAAAAAACAGTTCAAATACGACTGAACATTACATTCAGTCGACTGAAGTATATTAGACCCAAAATAGAGGAACATAGTGCTCATTGGAATTCAAGAACAATGACGATCGAAGTTCAAGTTCGGTCGGTCGAAAGTAGAAAAGCCCTTGATCGAAGTTCTAAATTCCTCAGTAGATAGAGGATGCAAGCCACTGGAATTTTAGTGCAACCACGACCGAAGTTCAAGTTCAGTTGACCGAAGTTGTCGACTGAAGTTTGAAAAGTTGATGATGCATGTCCAATTCAAGATCCAACGATTAAGATTCAATTAGAACGGCTAAATCAGAAGCATTAAATACTGCAACGACTCTAATCTATTTTTGGTTTATAAATACATCTCTTGGGGTTGTTGAAGCGGTATTGAAGTGCCTTAACTTTCTAAAATCACTTGTATTTAATAATTTAATCCCTTGATTATTCATTGTGAGTTTAATTTGTGAGAGCTAGATCAATCTAGATAAAAGAGAGTTTCGTTGTATTAATTGTTGATCTAGAGTTGATGAGCAAATAGTTACTTCAAACTATTGTACTTTGTTAAAAAGATTACTGTTAGTGATTGTTAGCTCCCAAGAGAGGAAGTCTCTTGAAGACTATAAAGAGTTCTAGTGTTTGTAAAGGTTGTCAAGTATCAACAAGATTGAAGATAGTAAATTTTCAAGAAAAAATTTGGAGAGTGGACGTAGGCCAAGATTTGCCAAACCACTATAAATCGTGTGCACTCTTTTCTCTCCTCTCCTTTTTAAATTGGTTATATACTCGCTATAACTAGGAGTGCATTATTTGTATAAGCTTTAAATAAAAAATTTTAATTGGCCATTAATTCTAAGCAACCTATTTCACCCCCCTCATATGTTGCTTTCTAGCTAACAGTTATGACCATTGTTATGATTTAGTATGATTTCAAATAGTGAATTAGTCACTTCAAAACATTAATTGCCATGAATCCCATCAATTAAAGTATGAATTCAGCTGCTCTTATAAATTTTATTAGTTTGATTATGAATTTTAATCGCCAGTGTTATGAGATGATTTATTATGAATTCTATTGGTATATTTGAAAATTTTTATGAATTTGATATAATTATAAATATTTTATGAAAAATTATGGCTATGTTATTAATCAAAAATTATTTTTAGGAGAATTTTTAGTGAAATTATATTTTAATCTAGTTGACTTGTCCAACATAATGACGTGACGCAATCGTAGTCACACAATGAGTGAAAACGTTATGTAATCTGTATTGTAGTATTTTTCTATAACAAACAATAACAAAGACATAAATATTTTAGGAAAATTTTGCGAATAGTCTAGCGGGTGGAGCTTTTGGTGCGGTTGGTTGGTATCTTGTTATGTCGGTGGTCCATGGTTTTAAAAATCCATTACCGTGTGATCTTCTTTTTACTGCGCATGGTCCTTTTTACTTTCAGGTTTTGCCATTTTAGATGTATCCCTAGATATATATATAGAGATTTGATGATTTTTCGCGATCTATATTTACCTTGGGTTATTATTTTGGACTTTTAATAAATATCAGCAGAAAAATACCAAAAATTATTATTAATTAAGATAATACCAATAGCAATTCAAATATTTAAGATTCACAATCAAAAAATGAACAGCTACTGCAAATTTCAGTTCGATTCAGTTTAAATAATTTTGAAAACTATAAAACCACAACGAACCAAAAAAAATCGACTTTCTAAATTTTAAAACCAATCCGATTGATGTGACATAGAGAGAGGGATTCGATCATTGTCTTCGCGATCTTTGAGAGTTAAGTGAGCTTCGTTCATCCATGACATTAAATGTAGTTGAATTAGTTGTTATGTCGACAACAACATGATATTTTTCATATTTGATGTTATTTTAGTTGTTTTTTGTTGATAGTTGCTTGTCGTTTTCGATTTTAAGTGAGAACGATTATGAAAATAATTGTGATTACTGCGACGTGTTGTATTTAATTGATTCGTTTTTTTGTTGAATAATGTGGTTGATGTGTTTATTGTTATTTATTGTTCGTGTATTTTGAAGTTGATTTTGAATAGAACATTTGATATTCACTGTAGTTTGTGTTTGTGGAATCTAATCAAAATCTAATGTTATTGATTCGATTTTTGATTTAATAATTTGATGATTGTTTTTTTATGCATTATTTTCATGTAAAAATATAGATTAATAATTAATGATAACCTCCCATTAGTTGTTGAAATTGATATTAATAACCTTAAGTTCACTATAAGTGTATTTCAAGGGAGTTCTTGAATATTGGATTTTATCAAATACAAGTTAAGAGAGTGACTTATATGTGTATAAATTTGTATATTTGGATTGAAACAAAAAAACCCCGATTTAATATTGTTTTCTTCATTGATAAATAAATAAATAAATTAAGGTAGCACACGTATTTAAGATTCCTTTGTACTACATTACAAGGGAAATCTTTGAATTAATTTGTTAAAACAAAAGGAAAAATGGATCGTGATGGGTAGCATATATATATATATAATATATTCAAGATTCCTCTATATTACATTAACAAATTAAATGGTATTGTCATCAACAAATAAGGTTAGTGTCGTTGATCATCCTTTTATACTTTTAAATGGGAGATTAGAGAATTAATTTGTTTCAAGAGCAAATTTTAATTATTTTATCCAGTGAATGATAGTTCTTTATATACATATTGTGTCTCTTTAATAGGGTTAAGGACTTAGTGTGATGTGGTTGTGGACTATTTTATTCTAAACTGGGCATTTAGTAGAACAAGTCAAGCACTTAGCCCTATTTACACCAAGATCAATAGGAGACCAAGATGTTGGCCTAATGATTTAGATTCTCACTTAATTACTAGTCATGATGGTTAAATTCGAGTCTTATTGCTATAATCAACAGTAACAAAAACCACCTATTAATTTTTTTTTCCCTTCCCAATTCACCTACTACTTGATTCCTCCGTAAATTTTATTTATTATTAACTAGTTTTGTGCCCCGTCCTATTCACGGTTTTTGTTTTGAAATTTGATTTCATTATTAATTTTCTTCAAATAAATTTAATAGAAACACCAAATTCAATGAATCAAGTCTAGGGCCGGCTGGACTACAGTTGGTGGGCCTTCAGTTTGGATTTTCCTTTGTTGTGATATACATGCATGATATAATGCAAACAAAAACCGTTTGCCCTCACTCCATTTACAAAAAAACAACAACATTTTGTTGCTCTATTTTATTATGACCATTGTATGAAAACTATATTTATTATCCTATTTTGATACATGTTTTGTACATATTTACTTTTTATTATCCGAAAATTTTATTTGTAGATAAAAAAATAATGTTTGCTTTTGATATTTAGGTTAGGAATTTGACTCCACTTATGTGACAATATTTTTCAGAAGCAGGTACAGATTTCAGAAAACTTATTACTCCCTTTGTCCCCTTTTATTTTTGTCTCTTTTTAAAAATCCAATTATTTTCTAAAACTTTTTGCTTTTTCTATTTGGTCTTCAATATATACTCATTTCCATGATGACTCTTCATTTTTTTGAGAATGTAATGAAACTTGTTAAATACTCAATGTAGTTATTTTTTTTAAAAATTTTATTACTGATTGTTCTTTATTGGAACTTGGAGCTTAAACTTCATTATTCGAATATAAAAAGAGAAGGATAAAAAGAGAATGCTAGTATATTTTATCTATCAAAAGTAAAAAGTGGACAAATATTTATGGATAACCGAAAAAGGAATAGCAGATAATACTTAAAAGAAAAACAAGATAGTCTGCAGAAATAGAAATAGACAAAACTGCATAAATAGAATTTAAAGA
>CM018912.1:12628870-12631370 GCA_009663005.1 Actinidia chinensis | reverse complement strand
GAGGGTACTCGGGTATTGTATGTCATTTTGGTTTTGATCATATTGGTAGATTAACTAGAACAGACCAAACACCTGAATTAAGAAGAAGAAAGAAGAAGAAGAAGAAGAAGAAGAAGAAGAAGGAGGTTAGATTTGCCTTCAACTTCAAGTCCCTAATGAGGCCCCTGCGTCCCACGGAAGGTTTATGTAGGGTTACCTAAATCCTACCTGAGCATCAACCCTCTCATGCATAGTTTTGCCCGTAAATGCACTCACATTTGTTATTAAGTCGGGCATGTTCCCATCACTTCTAACATTTCATGGCATGAAAAGTGAAAGTCCTTACCTTCATGCCAATGAATTTGAGAAAATAATGGAAACAATGGTAACATCTGCAGGAAACGATAGCCCATATGAAGCTCTTTCCTTTCTCTCTAATGAAGAGGGCTAAGATATGGCTAAACTCACTGAGATCCCACTCTATAACTTCTTGGGCTAGAATGCAGGAGGAATTTTTCAAAACGTTTTCCAATTAATAAAACAATCACCCTTAAAAAGCTAATTTATAGTTTTCAAGAAAGGGAAGATGAATCTTTTTACACATGTTAGGAAAGATACAAAAATATACCCAATGCTATTTCTCATCTGGATATGATATTGGTCATATTTTAAGCTTTTTATATAAAGAAATATCAACACAATCCCGCCAGTTCATAAATATGATGTGTAATGGCCAATTCATGCGTAAGAGCCCAGAAGAAGCGTTAGATTTCTTTGATGAATTGGTGGAGAATAAACAATCATGGGATCTTTCATACTAACTAATAGATTAAGGCATGTTGTAGGTCCAAACACGTTAGGACACGAAAAATTCACGCTAAAGGAACATGACGATTTGCAAGTCAAATATACTCAACTTGCCAGAAAATTAGAAGTCTTAGAACTGAAGAAGGTTAATGAGCTTATCACATAAATCCAATATTGTGGAAATATGTGTCATTTGTGATAGGCAAAGTCATCTGCTGTGGGATGCCCTACATTACCTACTTTTAAAAATGTATTGCAAATTGGGGAACAAGCTTTTGTAAATGCTCTAAACCAACCACCAAAGTCTTTTAGTTCTGCATTCTCCAACACATATAATCCAAGATGGCGAAACCATCCAAAATTTTCATGGAGAAATGTAGAGAATTCAAATTTTGGGCCACATGGTAAAACCTCTAGTTCATTAGAGCCACACTAACACACAAATCCAACAGGGCAAGGCCCTATGGATATCAAAATTTTGCACCAATATATGGTCCATAAGGGCATTATCTCGAAAATCAAAATGTGTACCAACCTCCTCAAAATGGAGTCTAAAGGACACACTACAGACATTCATTCAAAACCAACAAACATCGTGGTCCTAAAACAATCAAGTTATGGGGGATATCCACACGCAACTTGCAAAATTAACCATAGTTAGGGGGAGTTATGACACGAAAAAGGAAAATTCATTACACAGCTGCATAAATATTGCCAAGGCCAACATAGTGTTGATACTTCTACCTTTGTCTAAGACACACATGGAACAACTCAAGGCAATCACTACCTTGAGAAGTGGCAAGGAAATTGATAAAATAATTCACTCCAAGCCAATTCAAATCAAGGCTCAAAACCCATTCATGGTGAGTTTTAAAAATTTAGACCCTCTAAGTATTGAACAACAAGGAAGGCAAAGGAATATAAGGTGCCTTGCCTAATTCCCGCACCTTTTTCTCCAAGACTCTAGGGTCCAAAGTAGGGGACCACAAATGCAGAAATTTACAAGCTTTTCAAGCAAGTAAAAATTAACATTCCCCTCTTGGATGCCATTAAACAAATTCCTGCTTATGCTAAATTATTAAAAGACTTGTGCACTGTCAAGTGCACAATGCAAGTTCAAAAAATGGCATTTTTAATGGAGCAAGCAAGTTTCATTATTCAATTGAAGACAACCCAAATTATAAGGACCCAGGGTGTCCAACAATTTTGATTGTAATAGGGGCCACTCGCATTGAGCACACTTTGCTTGATCTGGGTACGAGTGTCAATTTGTTTCCATTCTCTGTGTAACAACAATTAGGGTTGTGGAGTTGAAACCCACAAATGTGACCCTCTAACAAGTTGATAGAACATGTCTTAGTGCAGGTCGACAAATTTTATTTTCCAACAAACTTTATTGTCTTAGATACCTAACTTATAGCCAACTCGAGTACTCAAATCTTAGTAATTCTTGGTCGCCCATTCCTTGCAACGTTTGATGCTTTTATTCAATGTAGGAATGGGGTGATGAGATTAGCCTTTGGGAACATGACTTGTGAGCTAAAAATTTCAATGTGACAAAGCAAGTGGGGGATGAGGGTGAAGTTTATGTGGTTAGTTGCATAAATAGTTTAGTGCAAGATTATATGCAGACCTCATTTCATACTCATTTGGAGTCATGTCTTATATCTCCAACATCTGTGGAGTACATGTTCTGTGATGAGGTTGAGTGATA
>CM018912.1:12621370-12623870 GCA_009663005.1 Actinidia chinensis | reverse complement strand
CCTATACAATTTCCATTTCCATCTTTTTCATGGTAGATTGTGATTCCGTTGGATTGAACCTTACATAGTTCAAACAGTTTTTCCACATGGAGTCATTGAGATAAAAAAAATCCTACGAGTGGAAATATTTTTAAGGTGAACGGTCAAATTGCGAGTGAGGAAATAGTTGAGGAACTTGTGGATCTTATCTACCAGGATCCCTCTATTCCATGAAAATGTTGCATGTTTCTTGTACATAGTGTAGAGTAGGATTTCTTTTCATGTTGTGTGTTTTCCTTTTTTTGTTATCTTATTAAACTACACATTTTTAGTATGTGTTTTATCATCCATTTTATAGAATTAACATTAAGTGATGCCCAGGTGATTTGACTCCTAAGTGATTGCTCTATCTGAAGGGATGTTGCGCTCATTGGTGACCTCGTTCCCTTTTGTTTTGATAATTGTTCTTGTTTTATATTCAGGACACTGTACATTTTTCAAATTAGGGGGTCAAAGTTAGTTTCTAATAGCTTGTTTTTGTTTTAGTAGTTTAATTATTATGAAGTAGTGTAAAAGTTTCCAAAATTTTTGAATTTTTGGGTAAATTTTTATTTAATTAGTTGTTTAAGGATATATTTGACTCTAAGTATTCTCATATGAACTAAGAAAATCAAATGATGCTTAAAATTAATATTATGATTGAATAATAGGTCATTTTTGCATAAATCTAGCACAAGCTAATGAACAAAATTGAATTACTATGTATTTATAAAATCTAAGCATAAAAATAGTGGAGACTTAATGACTTATTCATATACCTTGAACCTCTCTTTTTATTGTAGGAATATAATATTCTTATTAAAGACATAGCATGATATATTTGGTTTTAATTTTGTTCATTACGTGATTTACTGCACTAGGGGATGATACAATGACATTCTTTTTATTATAAGACCACATATTTTGAGTCTAACTCATTTGAACCACAATTGAGCCTAAATACTTGTAAAATCCATCATTTTTAAGTCTAGGAGCCTGAGTCAAGGAAAAAGAAGGGAAGATTGGGCCATGACATGAGCAGAGGGGGTTAGAGGTGTTAATGGTGTTTAAAATGATTAAAACTTGAAGTTTTGGGATGTAGTATAAGCTCATCCTGTTGAACATTTTTGTTCTACTTGTAGAACATGAAAAAATGTTGGGCGACTATGCTCAACTGGTTGAAGGAGGAGCCTTAACTGCTTGAACTAGAATAGAAGGGTCAGTGAAGTATTCTCGACCGGTTGGGACTTTATCCTCAGCCGCTTGAGACCAAACAGAAGGTTAAACCCTGGAAGCTGTACCGCTTGAGGAATATTCTCAAATGGCTGAGCCACGCAAAAGCCTAAAAATCGTAGCATTAACATCTTTAAAACCCAACTTCTAACCCTAATTTCAGCCACCTAAAACACAAAACATTACCCCTCTCTCAATAACCTACAATCTCTCTATATGTAAGGGTTCTTTCAATCATCCACCATTGTTGAAGCTGCCAAAAGAGGTAACCCTAGACCTCATCTCTTCTACTTTATTTGTAAGTTTACCTTAATTTTTCATTGAAAAGCTTCATAATCACTCCCAAATCACCAAAAAACCCTAGATCTACCCATAAACTCATCCACTTTCATTCATATTTTCAGACCCATATACCTTACACATAAAAATATACAAAATCCCTCACCAGTGGCCAAATTTTTGAATGAACCTAACCATATTCTCCCAGACTTTTTTTCCATAGAGATTTTCAAGGGTAAAAAATAGGCTGCTTGGAGAGGAGGAATGGGAAGTAGTGAGAGAACTTCTAGGGAAGGGAGTGCAGGAAAAGGAAAAAGGGTGAAAATAGGGGAAAATGTAGAAATGAATCATGGAAAGTGAGGAAATCCAAAATGAGGAACATTTAGGTCCAAGCAGAAATTGATGAATGGTAGAGGTCGATTCAGCGAAAGGGGGTTACTTGTGAAAGACAAATGTTGAGGGAGGAAATTGTTGATCTGATGGTTATTCGCATTTTGTCAAATCGAGGGTTTGATTTTTTCATCGAAAAAATATATGGGTATTGTTGAGCTTGTTGTGAGCGATTTTTCAAAAAAAATATGAAGATCATTGGGTCAGGAAACAAAATTTCAAGTAAGTTGAGGGAAATGGAGGTTAAAGTGACAACTGATTCTATAGCCTCCTACCTTAGTTATAACTGACCCTATGTAGGCTGATTTAGTATCCCTGAGGATACTACCCCTTATTGTCCGATGAAGAATATGCACAGGCTATTTATGAGAGGCCTGAAGAATTCAGAGCTAGAGGAAAATTCCAACTAGACAATTTTAGGGCCAATTATAAATTGATGACAAAGGTCATCCATTACAACATCGAACCGAGGGGGTCCAAAAAATAGCTTAAGCTGGCTATGGAAATATTTTTGTATCTAATGATAAGCCAAACTATGGTTGACATTGCCCAGTACATATGGAATCAGATGGTGGAGTTT
>CM018912.1:12598870-12601370 GCA_009663005.1 Actinidia chinensis | reverse complement strand
TTAATGGGTCTGAGTGGTAAGCTGGTGACTAATGTGGAGATAAAGTCACCTGGTGAGTTGTTTCTTGACATCTTTGGCACCAAAAAATATGAGCTGCCCAAAGTGGCTCCTGATTATGTACAAAGCTTAGAATTGCTTAAAGGTGAATGGGGAGCTGTGGGCTGTACACTCCGTGGCTCCTTCTTCCTTGGTAAGATAATTTTCTTATGCTTGTTTTTTCAATAGGTAAATTAAGCTTGTTTAGTGCAATTTCAATTTTTTAGGCTCGTTTTGAAAAAGTGAAAACTTGAAAAGAAAATTATTTTAGAATGTAGAAAACCCACTAGCCTGTCTCCCAGTCTTGAAACAAGTCCACTGGGTAATGCTTGGGCTTAAACATTTTGGCTTAAACCCAACTCGCCCATTCATCCGGCAAAAAATAACTCGTTGAGCAAATTAGGCTTGTAAACAGACTTGAGTACTTATTTCATGAGCTTCTTAACGTTTTTCACATAAAAAATGGCGACAGTTTACGAAGTTGAGCCACAAAATTTTGGTGTGTTTGTATGGAAAACGTTACTAAAACACACAACTACATGACCAAGTGTGCAAAATCTCTGACATGGATGTGTGAAAGAGTGAGTTTGTACATCTGCATATATAAATGTGTGTATTAGAAGTTTATCCGTGATTTAAAACAAAATGAACAACAAAATTATTAAACAACAGTGCTACAGTCTCCGCATTTGGATCAATAAAAGTTTATCGAATTTAAAATAAATGATTCAGATTCACTTGAGTGTGTGTGACACATAACCAAGTGAATCTGTATCATCTATTTTTAAATTTGGAAACATTTCTTGACCCAAATTCGAGGACGGTAAAATTTCTTATTATTAAATCAACATCATTTAATTATAAATATTATTATATATGCCTCTTAAAATGACTATTTCCATCGGATACAGATGGGAAAGTTATGTTTTCATGAGGAGAGCATTGTAGCTGTAGACAAGGAGAACAAGTCCATAACTTACAATATATATGGAGGAGACCTCACACAGCTATACAAGAAATTGCATGTCACAGTCCAAGCTACTACCAAAGGTGAAACCAATTTTCTCACTTGGATATATGAATACGAGAGGCTGAATGAGAATGTCACTGACCCACACAAACTGGTGGAATATATCACTGGAGAGACCAAAAGTATTGACAATTACTATCTCAATCTCAAGGCAAAGATCCAAGCATAAGTTTCAATGTCATGATCCTTTGGTAGCTACTAATGTTCTTATTTAGTAATGTTTTTTATTTCAAGAAAAAGCTACAAGATTTGACCTCGAGCATACCTCGATCACAAATTAAGCCCACCATAACAGTTTGAATTAACCATCTGCAGCCTCTGTTCATCTTGAAGACACTATGGGATTCTTGCCAAAATAATTTGTGAAACAACATTACTTGTACTGTGGACTCTTCGAAAAGTCTAGTTCCTACAATTTGGACATATATTCAGGTAAGAGGCGGAGAGCGTGATGTAATTGAATGGAAGAAAAAGTTTGAATTTCGAGTTGAATTAATTGTGTGAACTTGAGTTTGTAAAGGAGACTCAGTTTGTGAGGCATCGTACCCAATTGTTTTGTCAGGAATCACTTAATGGAGGCAAACTATATAAAGGGAGAATAAAACAGATTGTTCGAATAGTGACGGGTTAAGTATTTTTAAATTTAATTTGTTAAAATTAAAAACTCGAACTTTAATTTGTTATCAAAATCAAATTCTTAGATTTTTCTTGTATTTTCCAAAGTTAATTGTGGGGTTTTGTTAGTGTTTGTTTATGAATAAATTATCCAGTTTATTGTGTGTTTTTATTTACAAACAATTTTTATTGTAAATAACCAAACCCAATTACAAGAAAAATAGGGGTTGTCTATATAATCATAAGCATCTCATGATGCTTATGCCAGGAGTACTATTTGCCTTAGTGTGTGGATTCCGAAATCTACTTACAAATCTAGATACAAATCTAGATGCTATCGACGCTCTAATAAATAATGTGCTATTTCTTCAAATTTCTAAGAGATGCTATAAATTTAGCCAACTGTCCCACTTGAACTTCCATGACATCCAAAGAAATATCCGCATCGTCAATCTCTTGATTTCAAATCTTGTAATGACTACGCTTATTTAGTGTGAATTCAGCGAGTGGTTATAATTACGGTCTCTTGTAAGTATTATTTAAATAATCTTTTGTTCTTTTATGTTTTTCCCCCAAAAAATTAACGTTTTGTGTGTCTTTATTTTGTGTGCTTAATTAGATTAGTTGGATACGCTTAATTATAACTCTGTTTAAACTGGGGCAAATTAAATTATATCTAGCTTTCATTTTGGTGATTGAGTAATTGAAATGTGAATTGATTGTTACTTTGTTAATTAATTATTATCAAGGTTATAGAATTGTTTGCAAGTGTTTGATAAATTGTTCCACAATTTTTATCCTGGCAATATAATATCCGTA
>CM018912.1:12553870-12561370 GCA_009663005.1 Actinidia chinensis | reverse complement strand
TTCGATCCAGCAAGCCTATAAACACCGTTTACCACCGTCAACTTCAAGTCAACCACCGAAAGTGTCTATCTTCGATTTCATCTTTTTTCCATTTTCAGCACTCACACTCCCATAAAAACCCACGTATATTTTACTAAAATTAATTAATCAATAATTAAGCCTGAGGTTTAGCCTGATGTAGATGTAATAGCCCTAAATCTTTGAGTTGTCTACATAATTTAATTATCTTGAATAATATAATTATTAAATTACGGAAAAACGAAAGTGATAGCTCTATTGATTGGAATTGAATAATATATACAATGATTTATGAGATTTTGCGAATCTAGGTTGCCATTTAATTTGGACAACTTCTCTGCCAAAAATATTTGGACTGCATATTTCTGGTCAAGTATTTTTTTCATATCTATTTTGAGTCCATTTTAATGATATAAACCGTTCATATTGTAAATTCGATCGTGAAAATCAAGACCGTAAAATATCATTTTGATCAGATGCAAATCGATATTTGTTCAGTACTATTTTGTAAATTAATAAATTAGTGTGGTACACAAGATTATAACTATTTATCTTAATATAAATTTCTATTGATTTATATCCAATCAACCTGTTTTTTAACAGTATTAAAGTTTTCGATAAGGTCTATAATATGAACGATTTAAATTATCAAAATGAGTCCAAAACAGAGTTCAAAATACTTGGACCGCAGCGATGCAATCAAAATTGCTGCAGAGAGGCCTGATCCTCTATTTTTAATTGCAACTTGCTAATATTCAATGATATCTGAGATTTTCGATATACAAGTTAGGATTTCTTCTTTGGATTTACTTTTCAGGATAAGCAACATAATTGGCCTCATTACATTGTCAGTTTTGTTGGGTGGGGCCATTACATTGTTCTATAACTAGAATAGGCAATAACTACGTCGTGGAATGCTTTTTCTTTATTTCTTTAAGGATATAAAATTAATTTGCCTCCACCATCATTTTTTATCATATAATTAATTTGGTGTAATTAGTTTTACAGTGGAATTGCATTATGTTTTAAAAAAGGTTTTGGTAAGTAGTTATGTACTCATACCTATGCACTCATTTGCTTGATCGATGTTTGTGTAATAGACCATTTAATCTTGCTACTCATAGCTAGAGTTCCTATACTTTATTTAGGATGTATTTGAATTAAGAAGTTATAAGAAAAAAAAGGTTAACTTATCAAACGATTTAATTTAATCTTCTACCTACCTTAATTTGGGTCTTATTCTCGTTCTAATTGTTTGGAATTACGTACTCTCCTCCACTTCAAAAGTTCCTTTATTTATGTTTGGTGTTTCTTATGATTGTTGTTCATTAGGTTTTTCTGTACTATATCATCAGGAAAAAATAAAAAAATCTTTCAAATCAGGTCATATATTATGTATTTGGATATTGCGAGATCTAATTTTCATTACGTTTGGGTGAATATTTCTAATTTCCATTTTTTGGATGAAAGAAAACAAACACTTTGGGCTGAGAAGGTGATTTTGGTGTAAATTGCCCAACGGTTAGCATGACTTAAATAAAATGGGCTTTTCGTTATTTTGGGCTCAATTATCTTGAAAATTTAAACCTTGGCCTTTAATCTATTAGTCCACCATTATGGTCCTTTCTCTTGAGTAGTATTTTTGGATTTGGACTTTTTTCTCCATTGGACTTTGTGGTTAAACATGATAATATACATGTTTGGCAGAACTTAAAAGTAATAACATATGTTTTTTTTTTAAAAAATTGTACTAAAATATTTGATATAACTTTTGCTTTTGATTATGGATAAAAAACAGTTTACGAAATCTGAAAAACAACTTATTCTTAAAGCTCAATTTAAATATTTTCAATTTCAACTTTTAAATAAACACTTTTAACACAAAAACAGCTATTCCAAACGTTCTTAATATATTTGTGGGTAGTAATTATAAATACCATATTCTTAATACTAGCGGTTGACACTAATCATCTCAGCAAGTCATAATTTACAAATATATTTTTATTAAATGATCAAAGATGTTAACCTTTTTCAATATTAATCAAAATTAGGTGACAGGTGACGGTGTAATTTTAAAAATTAGAAGCTTCAATGATGATGGTTGCGGTTTGAAATATTGAAATTATGTTTCCATAATATATCCCAATGTTGGGTATACTTCTAGTAATAAAAAAAAACATTGCCTTGAGTAATTAAGAGAGAGAGAGAAGCATATATAGATGTTAAAAATGCACGATTGATAAGAGAAGCCAAGGAAGTGGCCACCATAATGGCTTTCACAACTTTATTGTGGTGCAGTACTTATTAGTTAGACACTATCCCACACAATGGCGTATATATATGCACATTTGTCTTGGGGCTGAGGAGGTAAGCTTCAATATCTTTGCTGACAGTAGTTGCGAAGCCCAGGTAGTTATTTGGAGCTGGATTGGCCTCATTTTTCTTCTCATATTCCATGGTCCATTTCATCAAACTGCCTTCACCCTTAGTTGTAGCTCCAATTGTGGACTTAACGGAATGGTTCAAGATCTCTCCTTCAATAAACTTGGAAGTCACTGACTTCTTGTGTCCATCAATAGCTTCAATTTCTTCCTTTGCTGATTCGGAGTTCCCTACCAATCCCATACACAAGTCAAAGTGGTTGTTAGCTACAAGTGTATTAATTTCTCTCAACTTATACTCTTTTTTTTTTTTAATTTAACAGTGAAGACAGATATTATATTACTTTAACAAAAGAGGTCACAAGATCCATATGTACAGCCCTTGGAACTCCAGTCCCCATTTGATTCAAAGACAACATCAACCAAAAATAGAGGCAGAGAACCAATTATACTCAAATTTTACTTGTTGAATGAAATATATATTCTTCCATAATAAGCTTAATTTATTATGATGTGTTTAGAAGCCCTCTTGAGCGTAAGATTTCAGAGTATTTCATCAAGCTCTTATGTTGTAAAACAATTTTGTTCTCCTACTTGTTACTAGGTGAACATTACCCGTTGTTTTGATGAATGCAGGGGAAGATAATGTTCTATGTTATTGCCCATGTAAAATAAGTGTCCCGTTATTTTCCCCTTAACATAGTAGGAGCCATAGATAAATAATTTCAATTGATTCTAGATATAATGGGTCCTACTAATACACGTGATAATAGGTGGAAAATGAGGGGTACCACGAGGATGTTGCCAGTACCATCTAAACACCACCACCATCACCACCACCATCATTTAAAAATTTAAATGAGACATACAAAAATAATAAATTTAAATTTTGGCTTCATATTTATGTCAAAGTACTGTGTTGTTAGGTGGTCTTGGGTCTTCTCAACCCCAAAAACTAGCTTAAGAGGTGAGGGTTACCCTCACACTTATAAATTGAACCACCAACCCCTTCCACAATTGATGTGGGATAACCCAACAATCTCCCCCTCACACATTGAGCCTTGGGTCGGCTATTCATCAACCCATTTCTCCCGGTATTGGGATGAGACTTGTTGTATCCTGGGTTCTGATATCAGTGTTTGGTGATCTGGACCTTTTCAACCCAAAAACTAGCTTAAAAGGTGAGAATTTTCCTCACACTTATAAACTGAACCGCGAACCCATTCCACACTGGGTGTGGGATAACCCAACATATGTAATTTAATTGAATCACATAATTTTTTTTTGTTAAATTTCCAGGCGAGAGTGGAGTGGAAAATTACCTGACACGTAATTCCAGAGCTTACATTTGCCCAATCACCTTGAAGTACTTGAATACTCTTAACCTTATCAGGGCAGGTCTTAGTATGAGGAATGATTTAGTAAAGTAAAGACCTCAAAAAATTTGTCAGCTGGGCACTTGATCTCAATTTCGGTCTCCACCTTATTAATTTGAGCCATATTTTTTTGCGCACCCACCTAGAAACCAAGTAGAAACAATTGCAAGTTGTGATGAAAATTAGCACTATTGCCTTAGCCTTACATATAAGGGTCAATTAGATTGGGGTCAATTCAAGTGCAGGCGAGGCACGAGTGCTGTTCAAACTTCACTCTCGCAAGCATATGGTTGTTGTTAGATCAGAAACGATGTAAAAACATGTAAAGCAAAAGCATACAGTAATATACGTGATTCGGCAAGTGTACATACGTCTACGGGAGGAAGAAAAATAATGCACTATTGAGAAAAGAAAGATTATAAGGAGGAGGAATCTCTCGACACCCTCTCTACTCTATCTCTATCTTTTTATCTCTCAACCTCTCAATCTTAGCATGTGTATCTCACAACCCTACCCTCCATTTTTAGAGAAAGGAAAGGAGGTGTTTGACTTTCAATAGGATACTTAATTGTTGTCTTATCCTAATTAGGAAAACTTATCCTAACTAAAAGACTAACTAAAGAGTTCAAATTAACTCAGGAGTCCAACTGCCACATGAACACTCCATATAGGCCAAGTTCTCCCTTCCAGAAATAGCCTAAGCTTTTCATGAATAACTAACTTCGTCAACATGTCTGCTAGATTCTCATCGCTGTGAATTTTTACAAGCTTGAACAACTGTTGTTCCATCATTTTGCGTATTCAGTGATGTAGAGAATGTTGATATGCTTCGTGCGGGAATGTTGCATGAAATTCTTGCACAAGTTCAAAGCACTCTGACTATCATAATGCACCTTATATTCATTCTTCTTGATACCCAGCTCTTGGAGAAACCACTTCACCCATAACATTTCTTTCCTAGCTTCCTCTGCAGCAATATACTCGGTTTCTGTTATAGATAAAGCAACTCATTTTTGCAACTTAGATTGCCACGATATGGGTCCTCTAACAAAGGTAAATAGGAACCCTAATGAAGATTTTCTTCCATCAAGATTGCTTTCCATATTGGAATTTGTATAACCCTCCAAAATTTGTTCAGCTCCCCCAAAATACAAGCACATTTTCGACGTAACCTTTAGGTACTTGAGAATCCACCCGACTGCTTTCCAAAGGTCTTTTCCTGTATTGGAAAGAAACCTGCTCATAACACTTATAGCGTCAGCAATTTCCTATCTGGTTCAAACCATAGCATATATCAAACTGGCAATAGCAGATAAGTAAGTGACTGTTGCCATCTCTTCCGTTTCCTACCTTGAAGAAGGACATGAGCTCTTGCTCAACTTGAAATAGTTAGCCAGTGGAATATAGGATGGTTTAACATTCTCCATGTTGAATCACTTGATCACCTATTAACATACTTCTCCAATGGCAGCCACAACTTCTTGGTTTTCCTATCATAAACAATCTTCATGCCTAGAATTTGCTCAGTTAGCCTAGGTTCTTTATGTCAAAGAATTTTGGTAACTTCTTCTTCAACTTGGTAATCATGGCACCATCTTACCCAACGATAAAAATGTAGTCCACGTAGAGAAGGAGGAGGACAAAGTTGCCATCCAAAATCTTCGAAGATAAATGCATTGGTTTGTTGCAATTCTCTTCTACTCATTACTCACCACGAACGAGTCAAACTTTTGTACCACTATCTCGATGCCTACTTGATTCGAATCATATATTGAAAACTATCGGGTGGATTTCCCGCACTTTAGTGTTATTGCGCGTATAAATTGTTCGGTTGAATCATTGTGTGGTGTAAGTGGATTTAATTATTTTGCAAGACAAAAAGGGGCTTGATACTTCAAAAAGACGGGATTGATAGAAGGGATGATTTACAAGTTGATATGGCAAAAGAGATGCGATTTAGCCAGTTGGACCTGAGATTCTACTAGTTGAGGGAAGTCAGCAAGTAGAGTAAAAAAAACCAGACCGATCGAGAGAAAATCTCTACCAGTCGGGGGACTAATAGAGTGCAAGAAGGAAAGTCCAACCGGTCCAGCCAGTGTCTCTACCGATCGAGGAATAATTAGAAGGTTTATAGGAACCCCAACCGATCGAGAGTTAAGCAGAATACAAACCACCTTACCTCAACCAGTCGAATAAAAACTTATACCAGTCGAGGTCTAGAGCAAAACCAAGACTTAACAGCAAAGAAAGAGGCTCGACCGGTCGAACCATTCCTCGACCAATTGAACTTGGTGGCAAAGCATTTAATGCAGCGCGGCGGGCAACCTTTTTGGAAACTGGTGGGTAGGGCAAGAGACATCACTCCTTTTGATAGAAAAACACTTTTATATTATAGTTGCTTAGCTTTGAAGTTCTAAGTTAGAGTTTATTTTTTCCATTCTCTCTTGAATGGAAAATACCTAAATTCAGTAATTTTAATATAAGTAGAAAAGAAGAAGCAGATTCATTGTGTGAAGAATTTGAAGCTTGTAATATTGTCCATGTTTTTATACACTTAATTAATGGTTGTAAGTTTTCGTTGTGCAATGATTGATTCTAGTTTATGTTAAGTGAATTTCTGGATTTTATTAATCTTAAATTAGTTCATTTCCTTCATTTTCTTAACTCAATTTGTATTGAAATGTTCAAGTATTATCTACAAATGGTAGGCTAAATCTGAAGGCTTGGTCCAAGGATTATGTCCTAATCCAATCTTAGATTAAACTAGTTTTTTCCTTCTATTATATGAATTTCAATGTTTGTTTAGAAGTTGATCATTGATATTGTAGAGATCAAAACTTAGAAGTATATAAATCTTTGATTATTTGTCAACAAGATTTCTTGGTACAAATAATACTTAAATCCCTTACATTCTAAGGGTTTGATATAATAGTTTAATCTATTGTCAATTCATAACTATAATTTTAGACATAAACCAAGTTTCATTGCAAAATCTTCTAACCAATATCATTTTACCTTGAGAATTGATTGAGTACAAATGAGACGAAATAAACTAGGAAATCTGAGTTAGAAACAAGGCTAAATACTTCGACCATGCCATCTTTCATATACTATTTACAATCTCAAAATTACATCAAAACCTTTCAAAAAATTTCCAAAAGCACTTTACAACTTTTTACAAATTTATTGACTTGCAACAAATTTAACTTGGCAATTTTGAGCTCCTTATGGATACGATCTTGATACTTCCAAGTATTATGCTGCATTGATAGGTTTCTACACTTGGGAGTTTAAAAAAAATAGATGTATAAGACCAGAATCGATCAGTCAATTAGATGCAAGCACTACTTAAGCACGTAGAGAGTTCTTTTCAATTTGCAGACTAAGTGCTCCTTCTTTGAGAACCTCAAAACCTTCATGCTTCTTCATATAGATTTCTTCCTCCAGATCTTCATGGAGGAAAGGTATCTTCACATCCATCTACTCAAGCTCCAAGTTCATGTTAGGTAACAATCTCAGTTTTACTCTAATTGAGGTTATCTTCAATACCAGTGAGAATATTTCATCAAAGTCGATCCGTTCTTTGCTCGAATCCTTTGACAACTAATCGAGCTTTATACTTAGCTACCTTCCTGTTACCATTTCTCTCCAACTTGAACACCCACTTGTTCCTCAGTGTCTACAAACATTTTTTTCTCCTCCTTATGAGCTTGGGCTTCCTTGAA
>CM018912.1:12546370-12548870 GCA_009663005.1 Actinidia chinensis | reverse complement strand
TTCTCTAATACTCACTCACCACAATTGGCGATGTCTATGAAAAATCGACTATAGAATCCGCTAACCCTATTGTTATGGCATCATATAGCAACAATAGTCGTGGCAGTCATGAAACCCGACAAGAAAACCCTCTTGGAACCATAACTCTAGGCAAGAGGGAGCAACAACTACTAGCTGATGGTTAAAGGGTGGACAAGGGCCCCTTAAGGCAGAGGTCGGGTCGGTTGCATACCGAAGGTGGGGAGGACAACTGGGACATTATGATCAAATGCCTAGAAGCCCAGTTAACCGATTTAAAATAGATCATGGTGGCCAACAAACTAATGAAGCCAGACCCAAGGGTTGGAGAAGGGCAGTTCAAGGTGAGGTCCAAAAGACAAAAGGACCCACCTCAAGTGGCAAGAAAGGAAAACAAGTAGAATCCATCATTTATGCGGAATGCCAAAGTGATAGCAAATCCGTGGCATCGAATAAATGTAGGGTATCACCGAGTCGAACCCACTCTAGAGTGAACCTACACAAATCATTTGCTAAAATAAATCAGGATGGAGACTTACGGGCGAAGCTGCTTGCCAAAGCAACGTCATCTGCAAAGAACCTACCTAATAAATCAATAGCCCAAATAGCTAGGTCCATGCCAAGAGAGAAAATCCAGAGGTACCAGACCCCATTCTCACTAGATCTTGAGGGAATGTATCCTCCGGAGAAGTGTACTCACTAAAATTCACACTCTATTATGGAAAGTCCAACCCGAGGTCATACATTAGCCATGTCAAGCAGATGATGGCACTCTATAGCCATCTTAATGCACTTATGGTGCAGCATGTTTTCGTCAAGCCTGGCGGACCTCAAGTCAAAGTGGTTTGACAACCTCTCTACGAGGTCCATCGGGAGCTTTTATCACCCTAATGAGTCATTCGAAGCTCGATTCATCATCAACACAAAGGCACCAAAATGTGTCAGCTCTTTTCTACCGCTCCCAAAGGGAAAGAATGAAATGCTCTGCAATTATAACAAACTTTACTATGAGATGTTAAATGATATAGAGAAGTGCTCAGAAAAATTAGTCATTGTCATCTATAAGCTTGAGCTAACCCCAGGCGAGAAGCTTTGGAAAGACTTGACGCTCAATCCTCCAACCAACCTCTGAGACCACATGAGCCGGGTTAAAATATTCGCTTGATTTGAGGATGACGTCTGGCAAGCGGAATGAGCTACGGGACTTCATCCCATGGTGACGGATCATTCAAGAAGAGAGAAAAAGTCCAATAGACTACAAAGACCAAGTGAGGCAGGGCATAAATGTATACAAGCTCCTCACCCAGATTCGGGACAAGTTGTATTTCAAGAATCTTCTCCCCATGGGAGGAGATCCTAGGAAACATAATCAATGGTGGAGATGGTCTTTAACAAAGAGATATAGAATAAAATTGAAAATTGCAAAGCCTTGAAGGTTTTTCTAGATCAGCCCATTCAAGATTGACACTTGAATGAGTTTTTTTGATCAGGAAAAGACTCCAGAAAAGGAAATTGAAGTCAAGCCTAACTGTAGGTTTGACCGAAGTGATAACAAAACTAACAGCGCCTTAAAGGAAGACCGACATCTAGGAACTTTTCACTAATGGTTGAACTCAGTTTAGCTTTATATTTTGAAATAAACGAAAGAGTGAGATCGAGATCGAACCTAGACAACCACAACAAACATTTAGGTGTGGAGCTAGCCTTGCTCCCTGTGAGCTCTGAGCTCTACCAATAACACTTGGGCATAAAGCTATCCAAACTCCATGCAAGCTTTGAGCTCTGTCCTACGAGGTACATCTACATTTCATTAAGGGACAATTCTCAAAACCCTTTTCCTATCTCAAACTTATCTCGGCAAGAGAAGGGCATGTGGGGAGAAAAACCCTAACTCTAGAAGATGGAATTTTTAAGACAGATGTTCAACAAGTCATCAGAAACTACAGGGGGATATTAGACCCATTCCATCAAGGGAAATAGGTCAAGATCAACTCAAGTCTCAAAAACCAAAAAACTTCACTCACCCATCAATAGAGGATGGGCGATTGATTCGCTCCCAGAAGAGAATTCCTTACCGCAAGTGTACGGGGTGCGAAATAGTAATAAACTCAAAATACGAGTATCGATCCACGAGGAGCAGTGCCAAGGTGAAAATAAGAGAACTAAAACACTCGAATCAACCCTAACTCAATTCTAATGTATGCTTCGAAAAGAGAAAATAAAAATTGTATTTTTGATTTTTGAGGATTTAAAATTAAATCTAAATTACGAAAATAATTAAAACTAATTTTTAGTTTATAAGAAAGCGACTCAATTGATCAAATCAATCAAGTTTCTCGAAATTCCAATGGAGGCTTTGTATGACTCAAATCCTTCGACTACGTCGTGAGTCTCGAATTCAGATGATTTAGCTTTTTAAACCAATTTTCTTTCAATATTCAACTTCTAAAATAAATCTGGTTATTATAATCATGGTCATGCA
>CM018912.1:12521370-12523870 GCA_009663005.1 Actinidia chinensis | reverse complement strand
ATGGTGTCAGCTCTCTTCTAATGCTCTGCAAAGGCAAAAATGAAAAGCTCCGCAACTACAACAAATGCTATTGAAAACTCTACAACGAGATATAGGAGTGATCAAAAGAGCTTGCCATGGTCAGTTACAAGCGCGGACTGACCCCGGGAAAAACAATTTGGAAAGACCGGACGCTTAATCCTCCAGCCAACCTTTTTGTCCTCATGACACGGGTGGTGATGTTTGCTAGGCTTGAGAATGACTTCAGATAAGCAAAATGAGCACGAGGTCTTCTTCCCGGGGAGACGAATCATTCAAGTGGCGTAAGAAAAGTATGGCAAACTATGAAGATCGGGTGATGCAAGGCATTAACGTGGTGTTCATAGAACCAATCTACAAACTCCTCACTCGGATCTGAGACAATTCATACTATCGAAATCTTGTCCCCCATGGGAAGGGATCCCAAAAAATTCAACCAACGGTGGAAGGGGGCATTTCACGAGGAGAAGCGGCATCCAACCGAGAATTGCAGAGACTTTTCTCGATCAGGTCATTCAGGCTAGACACTTGAGGGAGTATGTTGATTGAAAAAAGATTAAAGTAAGGAAGTCGAGGTCAGACTCAATCCAAGGTTTTACTGAGGCACTGATGAAGGAAATGATGTCTTGGAGGAAGACCTAAATCTAGGAACTATTCACATGATTGGGGGCTCAAATCACCCTATTCTTAAAAATATTATCTGACGGGAGATCCACATCGTCAGACAAATCCACAATATTATGTCGGTCCAATTAGTGGTGTAGAAGCCAAGGCAGGGCACATCCAATCCAAGAAGCATCGTGGGTCCAACATCCCCACAGCATTTATTTGGTCATCTAATTGCGGGTCCACAACTACGATGTTAAAAGAATTCTGGTGGACACTAGAAGCTTGATTGATATGATGTATTATGATTTATTTAAATCACTTAAATTGTTAGAGGCTTATTTAAAACCTGTCCGAGCTTCGTTAGTTGGGTTTAATGCTCAGTCTCTCTGACCCTTGGGTGTAAACCTCAAAATTTGAGCTGGTTCCAAAGAGTTGGTGATAGAGTTCGTTGTGATTGATATCCCCTTCCCCTATAATGAAATTATTAGTCGAGATTGGATACATAGGATAAAAGGAGTTCCATCCATGCTACACCAAGTCATCAAGTTTGTCACCCTTCGAGGCAAGAAACCCTTTATGGGGACCAAGTGGCAGCCAAACAATGCTATCTTTTACGGTCTCCAATAAGCCTACCATGAGAGAGGTGTAACTAGTTGAAGAGGAACGTGAATTCCAAGAAGATATTGGTAAGATCCCCAAGGCCAAAGTCGTGGAGGATCTCGTGCTCTATGTTCTCAATGAGCCAAGCTTAGACCGTTTCTTCCTCACTAGTTCAAACCTAAGGGAGCGAGAGAGAACTGAGATCATCGAGTTCCTAATAGCTAACATCGAGGTCTTCACATGGACTCCATACAAAATGCCTGGGATTGACCCAGACTTCATCAAGCACGAGATCAATGTCATTCCCAAGGCCAAACCAGTAAAGCAAAATGGAAAAAGGTCTGCAGCCGAGCATGTAGACGCAATGATAGAGGAAGTCCAGAAATTAAAAGAGACAAGTGCTATTATAGAGGTTCTTTACCCTAGTTGGTTGTCCAATACAGTTGTGGTGAATAAGAAACTGCCAAGTGGAGAGTATACGTTGATTTCACAAGGCTCAATTGAGCTCGTCCTAAATACTACTTTCCCTTGCCAAAAATTGACCAACTGGTAGACTCTACTTCGAATCATGATAGAATGAGTTTCTTTGAAGCATACCGTGGTTACCACAAAATAAAGATGCTTGGATTTGAACAAGAAAAGATTGCCTTTATTACCGCGACGTGTTTTGCTACAAGGTCCATGCCCTTCGGGTTAAAAAATATTGGAGCCACATACCAAAGAATGACCACCAAAATATTCGAACATCTGATGGGTAAAACCATAGATGCCTACATCGACGACATGGTGGTCAAGAGCAATTAAGAACTGAACTATTTGTCCAAATGGGCTGTCGAGCTTGGATAGTTCAACGTAAAATTGTTGCCCAATGCAGCAATCAAAGGCCAAGTCTTGGCTAATTTTATCGTAGAGTTCTCGTTCCGAACGGTGAACCCAAAGCTAGGTTGCCTTACACATAGTAAGGAGGGGAGCCCAACAAGAACATTAGCTGAGATCAAAACAACACCTAATGGTCCTGAGGTTCACAAGGAACCACCTTGAGGTGAAGAGAAATCCACGGCCGAGAATATCACTGAGGGTCTTTAGATTCGCAAGGAACCACCATAGATTGATTATTCCACGGCCTGTAAAATGTTCATTGACGTAGCCAAAAATAACCTAGGGACAAAGGCTGACATTGTTCTAAAAAGCCCCAAATGGGTAATGTTTGAGCATTGCCTTAGTGTGAATTTTTCCTTAAGAAATAAGGCTGAGTATGAATCTTTCATTACGA
>CM018912.1:12411270-12418770 GCA_009663005.1 Actinidia chinensis | reverse complement strand
TTGCATTACATCAATAGTTTTAGTTTTATTTCAAGTATTTCAATGCTTTCACGATGGATTCAAGTAGTTAGTTATTTAAATTGGGTTCAAATGTAAAAATTACTCAAAGAATCCAAAGGTTTCAATAGAGGCATCTCACAAACTTATTGCTATATTTTTCTAGATTTTAATTCTTAGTAATTGCATGTGGAAATCTTAGAAAACTTAGATTATTGACTAAGTTTGGGGATTTTAATTACCCAAATCGATGGTATTAATTTATGACTCTTCACTAGATAATTACTCCACAATTACTTGGAATTCATTCACATCAATTGATTGTAAGATGCCTTAAAACCCTTACCTTATTGATTATGTTTGGCTAATTCAATGCACAAACTCCAAATTTGGTATTACCCCTAGCCAAATCGATGGTATTAACATTTGATTCCTCCATTGACCATATATCTAATTTCAATTACTTGAGAATTATTGGTTTTCAAAGTTAAATCCTTCGAATCAAACACTCTTAAGTGTTGTATTTGATTTGAGTAATAGACCTCATTGAAAGCCTTGGATCAATTGAATGATTGGATCAATTGAGCCCAATTCCCCTTTTAATTACTTTTAAATCTAATTTCAATTTGCTTTACTTTAAATGCCTAGTTTTTAATTACTTTTATTTTCATTGCAATAATTTAGTAATTTAAAACACCCATCAAAGACCCAAAAGATTTTCAGTCTCCTTTATTTTCTCTTTTATTTCGATTTAATCTACATAAGTGCAATTCAATCCAAGTTAGGTTAGTGTGAGTTTAGTGTCAATAGCCTATATTGGGCTTGGTCCTTGAGAAAATATGATTTCGGACTTTCCGGATAAAACTACAACTGTCAACCGTGCACTTGCGGATAAATAGAGAACTTTAGGGGGCGAACCATATGCCCAGAGTATACTCGGTAAATCTTCTACCCACTCGCCCTTGGATTTTTCTAGTCTCGCCATCAGATTCCTCAAGATTGTTCGGTTGGTGACTTACACTTGACCGTTTGCTTGGAGATGGCCAGGTGAGGAGAAATGGTGGGAGATAGTGAGGTCTGAGCAGAATTGCTTGAATCCATCGTTGTGTCGAATTGCCTGCGTTGTCTAAGATGATAACTTTAGAAATTCCAAACCGATAGATGATGCTCTTCCATATGAAATTCCTGGTGTTTCTTATTGTGATCTTGGCGAGAGGCTCTGCCTCTATTCACTTTGTGAAGTAATCAGTGGTGACTATCAAGAACTTTCTTTGCAATGGAGCTTGAGACAAAGGTCCGAGTATGTCTATCCCTCATTGAGAAAATGGCCATGGGCTTGTCATAGGCACCATCTCGGTATAAGGGAGATGACTTATTGGAGCGAACCTTTTGTATTTGTCACACTTTCTCGTATACGTCGCCACATCTCGTCCCATCTGTGGCAAAAAATAACCTTAGCAAGTTACTTTTTTTATCGGTGACCTTGCCCCTAAATGATTTTCGCAAATGCCTTTGTAAATTTTTCTCAGCATATATTCTCATTCTCTAGGTCGGAGACATCTTAGGAGGAGCCTTGAAAAAAAATCTCTTATACAATATTTCATTAAGAATGCAAAATCTTGTAGACTTGTATTGGATACGACGAGATTGGAGTTTGTCTCATGGTAGCGTGTCATTCTAGAGATATGCAATAATGTCGTTCATCCATGTCGGGCCCGCTTCCATTTGACAAACTAATTTGACGACCTCAATGCTAGGGTTTGGTAAGAACTCCAAAGGTATACTTTTATTTGAGACAAAATCAAAGTTGAGGCGAGATTGGCCAGAGTGTCAGCCTTCGTATTCTCTTTTCTGAAAATTTGGCAAATTTAAAAATTTGTGATTTTTTTGAACATATTTTTCACCTCGTCCAAGTAGGCAACCATCCTTGTATCTTTGGCAAGGTAATCCCTTTAAACTTAATTTAGCACAAGTTGAAAATTATTGAAGGCGTCTAGGGAATCTACTTCCATTACCATTGCAACTCTCAAATCAAGTAACACGGATATCGTATGAGAGAGTTATACACAAAATACTAACTCACAAGTTTTACAAAAACATATTTAGTCATCCTGTGAATTACAAGCATATTTTGGGATACTAAAACTCTAAATTAGAAAAAATACTTAATATAAAAGTTGTAGGTATTTGAAATATAATTCATATGCAAATCGAATAAAGATAAACGGATATCGTATGAGAAAATTATGCTCAAAATACTAATGATAAATTTTACAAAAACATATCTAGTCGTTATATTGATTACAAGTCCATTTTGGAATAATAAAACTCTAAATTAGAAAGAATACTTAATATAAAAGTTGTAAATATTTTAAATATCGTTCATATATGCAATTTGAATCAAGTCAAACGAAAATCGTATGAAAGGGTTATGCCCAAAATACTAATAATAAGTTTTACAAAAATATATCTAGTCGTCCTGTGGATTACAAATCCCTTTTGGGCCACTAAAACTCTAAATTAGGAAGAACACTCAAAATAAAAGTTGTAGGTATTTAAAATATCGTTTATATGCAACTCGAATAAAATCAAACGGATATCATATGAGAGGGTTATGTCCAAAATATTAACTAACAGTTTTTATAAAAATATATTTAGTCTTTCTATGTATTACAAGACCGTTTTGGGCTACTAAAACTCTAAATTTGGAAGAACACTTAATATAAAGTTGTAGTTGTTTTACATATTGTTCATATGCAACTCAAATCAAGTCAAACGAATATCGTATGAGAGAGTTATACCCCAAATACGAACTAATAATATTTACGAAAATATATCTAATTGTCCTGTTGATTACAAACTTATTTTGGAATACAAAAATCCATATTAGGAAGAACACTTAAAATTAAAGTTGTAGTTATTTGAAATATATTTCATATGCAACTTGAATCAAGTAAAACGGATATCGTATCAAAGAGTTATGCCCAAATTACTAATTGATAGTTTTTACAAAACATGTCAAGTTGTTCTGTTGATTACAAGCCCATTTGGGCTACTAAATCTCTAAATTAAAAAGAAAATTTCACATGAAAGTTGTAGGTATTTTAAATATACTTTATATGCAACTTGAATCAAGTTAAACGGATATTTTATGAGAGAGTTATACCCAAAATACGAACTAATAATGTTTATGAAAACATATATAGTTGTCCTGTTGATTACAAGTCATTTTGAGCTAATAAATTCTAAATTATGAAAAACACTTAAAATTAAAGTTGTAGGTGTTTGAAATATAGTTCATATGCATCTTGAATCAAGTCAAATGGATATTGTATGAGAGAGATATGCCCAAATTATTAATTGATAGTTTTTACAAAAACATATCAAGTCATTCTATTGATTACAAACCCGTTTGGGGCTATTAAATCTCTAAATTAGAAAGAAAATTTCAAATGAAAGTTGTAGGTATTTGAAATATTGTTTATATGCAACTTGAATCAAGTCAAACGGATATTGTATGAGAGAGTTATGTCCAAAAATGATAATTGATAATGTTTACGAAAATACATCTAATTGTCCTGTTGATTACAAGCCATTTTGGGCTAATAAACTCTAAATTAGGAAGAACACTTAAAATTAAAGTTGCAAGTGTTTGAAATATCGTTCATATGCATCTTGAATCAAGTCAAATGAATATCGTATGAGAGAGATATACCCAACATACTAACTGACTATTTTTATGAAAACATATTTAGTCGCCCTGTGCATTACAAACCCATTTTGGATAACTAAAACTTTAAATTAGAAAGAACACTTAAAATAAAAATTGTAGGTATTTAAAATATTGTTTATATGCAATTCAAATCAAGTCAAACGGATATCGTATGAGAGAGTTATGCAAACAAAACTAACTAACAATTTTTATTAAAACATATCTAGTCATCATGTGGATTACAAGCCGTTTTTTGCTATTAAGACTCTAAATTAGGAAAAATACTTAATATAAAAGTTATAGGTATTTGAAATATCGTTCATATGCAAAACGAATAAATTCAAATAGATATCGTATGTGAAAGTTATGCCCAAAATATTAACTAATAATATTTACAAAAATATTTCTAGTCATCATGTTGATTACAAGCCCATTTTGGGATAATAAAACTCTAAATTAGGAAGAATACATAATATAAAAGTTGTAAGTATTTGAAATATCGTTCATATGCAATTTGAATCAAATTAAACGGAAATCGTATGAGAAAGTTATGCCCAAAATACTAATAATAAGTTTTATAAAAACATATCTACTCATCATATGACTTACAAGCCCATTTTTTGCCACTAAAACTCTAAATTAGGAAGAACACTCAAAATAAAAGTTGTAGGTATTTGAAATATAGTTTATATGCAACTCGAATAAAGTCAAATAGATATCATATAAAGGGTTATGTCTAAAATATTAACAGTTTTTATAAAAATATATCTAGTCTTTCTATGTATTATAAGACCGTTTTAGGCTACTAATATTCTAAATTTGGAAGAACATTTAATATAAAGTTGTAGTTGTTTTAAATATCGTTCATATGCAACTCAAATCAAGTCAAACGAATACCGTATGAGAGAGTTATACCAAAAATACGAACTAATAATGTGTACGAAAACATATCTAGTTGTCCTGTTGATTACAAACTCATTTTGGGCTACTAAAACTCCATATTAGGAAGAACACGTAAAATTAAAGTTGTAGTTATTTGAAATATCTTTCATATGGAACTCAAATTAAGTCAAATAGATATAGTATCAAAGAGTTATGCCCAAATTACTAACTGATAGTTTTTACAAAAATATATCTAGTCTTTTTGTGGATTTTAAGGCCGTTTTGGACTATTAAAACTCTAAATTAGGTAAAACAGTTAATATAAAATTGTAGGTGTTTTAAATATCGTTTATATGCAACTCAAATAAAGTCAAACGAATATCGTATGAGAGAGTTATGCAAAAAATACTAATTAACAATTTTTACTAAAATATATCTAGTCGTCATGTGGATTATAAGCCGTTTTTGGCTACTAAGATTCTAAATTAGGAAAAATACTTAATATAAAAGTTGTAGGTATTTGAAATATCGTTCATATGCAATCGAATAAAGTCAAATGGTTATCGTATGAGAGACTTATGCTCAAAATATTAACTGACATTTTTTTAAAAAATATATCTAATCGTCATTTGGATTACAAGCTCTTTTGGGCTATTAGAACTCTAAATTAGGAAGAACACTTAATATAAAAATTGTAGGTATTTAAAATATTGTTTATATACAATTCAAATCAAGTCAAATGAATATCATATGAGAGAGTTATGTCCAAAATACTAACTAATAATATTTACAAAAAATATCTAATTGCCCTGTTGATTACAAACCCATTTTGGGCTACAAAAACTCTAAATTAGGAAGAATATTTAAAATTAAATTTATAAGTATTTAAAATATCGTTCATATGCAACTCGAATCAAATCAAGCGGATATTGTATGAGAGAGTTATACAAAAATACTAACTAACAGTTTTTACTAAAACATATCTAGTCGTCATGTGGATTACAATCTGTTTTTGGCTATTAAGACTCTAAATTAGGAAACATACTTAATATAAAAGTTATAGGTATTTGAAATATTGTTCATATGCAAATCAAATAAAGTCAAATAGATATCGTATGTAAAAGTTATGCCTAAAATATTAACTGATAATATTTACGAAAACATATCTAGTCGTCATGTTGATTACAAGCCCGTTTTGGGATAATAAAACTCTAAATTAGAAAGAACACTTAATATAAAAGTTGTAGGTATTTGGAATAGCATTCATATGCAATTTGAATCAAGTCAAATAAATATCATATGAAAGAGTTATGCCCAAAATATTAACTAATAATATTTACAAAAATATCTAATTGTCCTGTTGATTATAAACCGTTTTGGTCTATAAATTCTCCAAATTAGGAAGAATACTTGGAATTAAATTTGTAGGTATTTGAAATATCGTTCATATGCAAGTCGAATTAAGTCAAACATATATCGTATGAGAGAATTATGCAAAAAATACTAACTGACAGTTTTTACAAAATCATATCTAGTCATCCTGTGGATTGCAAGCCTATTTTTGGCTAATAAACTCTAAATTAGGAAAAACACTTAAATGAAAGTTGTAGATATTTGAAATATTATTCATATGCAACTCGAATCAAGTCAAACGGATATCATATGTGAGAGTTACGCCAAAAATACTACTAACAATTTTTATTAAAACATATCTAGTCGTCATGTGGATTACAATCTGTTTTTTGGCTATTAAGACTCTAAATTAGGAAAAATACTTAATATAAAAGTTATAGGTATTTGAAATATCGTTCATATGCAAAACGAATAAATTCAAATAGATATCGTATGTGAAAGTTATGCCCAAAATATTAACTAATAATATTTACAAAAATATTTCTAGTCATCATGTTGATTACAAGCCCATTTTGGGATATACAACTCTAAATTGGGAAACAAAAAAAAAAAAACAAAAAAACAAAAAACAAGAACACCAAAACACAACAACACCACAAAACAAAACCAAAAAAAAACAAAACAAAAAAACAGATACATAATATAAAAGTTGTAGGTATTTGAAATATCGTTCATATGCAATTTGAATCAAGTCAAACGGATATCGTATGAGAGAGTTATGTCCAAAATACTAACTAATAATATTTACAAAAATATTTCTAGTCATCATGTTGATTACAAGCCCATTTTTTGCCACTAAAACTCTAAATTAGGAAGAACACTCAAAATAAAAGTTGTAGGTATTTGAAATATAGTTTATATGCAACTCGAATAAAGTCAAACGAATATCGTATGAGAGAGTTATGTCCAAAATACTAACTAATAATATTTACAAAAATATCTAATTGTCCTGTTGATTACAAGCCCGTTTTGGGATAATAAAACTCTAAATTAGGAAGAACACTTAATATAAAAATTGTAGGTATTTAAAATATTGTTTATATGCAATTCAAATCAAGTCAACGAATACCGTATGAGAGAGTTATGTCCAAAAAATGATAATTGATAATGTTTACGAAAATACATCTAATTGTCCTGTTGATTACAAACTCATTTTGGGCTACTAAAACTCCATATTAGGAAGAACACGTAAAATTAAAGTTGTAGTTATTTGAAATATCTTTCATATGGAACTCAAATTAAGTCAAATAGATATAGTATCAAAGAGTTATGCCCAAATTACTAACTGATAGTTTTTACGAAAATATATCTAGTCTTTTTGTGGATTTTAAGGCCGTTTTGGACTATTAAAAACTCTAAATTAGGAAGAACACTTAATATAAAAATTGTAGGTATTTAAAATATTGTTTATATGCAACTTGAATCAAGTCAAACGGATATCGTATGAGAGAGTTATGCAAAAAATACTAATTAACAATTTTTACTAAAATATATCT
>CM018912.1:12401270-12403770 GCA_009663005.1 Actinidia chinensis | reverse complement strand
TTATAAAAAATGTAATTTCTTTCCGTATTTATAAATGTCTAATAAAGTTGAATTTTTTTTTTATAAATATTTTTTACTATAAACCCTAAAATCGAATCATTAATGTAAGCTCAAAAGTGGGAGTCAATAGAAGAGTTTGAATGTGTATAGAAGATTATCTATCTCAGGTATTGATTGGACTGCATAATTGTAGTCTAAGCACTGTTAAACTGACCTAAATTAGCTCTAGATTAGTTTAATTATGTTTTTTTTATCATATATTGCACTTATAGGTGTTTTTGAGTTCATTGTAGGTTTACATTGATAAAGGCAAAGAGTTGAAGTTATAAAAGTAGAACGGAGTACGAAGAAAAGAAAGCTCAGATTACACTGAGCGTTCGAACTCCCAAGCAAAGGGGATATCAGCGTTCGAACCCTATGAAGAAATCTGGGAATTTTGTGAAGGACGTTCGAGCGCCTTACCAAGAAGAATCTTGGCGTTCGAACGCAAAGTGGAAAATTGATGAATACCGTTCAAACGCTCCAGCTTACAGTTCGAAAAGTGCGAGAGTTGAATTAGAGAGTTCGAACGCTCCTGCTTACAGTTCGAAAAATGCGAGACTGAAAAGTTGGGTTTTTGCCTAATCATTCGAACGCTCATTGGAAGAAGGATTCTGGCGTCCGAACTCAAAGAAGAAAAAGCAGAAGATTGTACTAAGCGTTCGAACCCTCAATTGAAGAAGAAAGTTGGCGTTCGAACGCCAAGGCAAATCCTGGGAAGATTCCTAATCTGTTTAGGACTCGAATTTGGAAGTGCCTATATATATCTCTTTATATCTTTTGACAAGGAGACGTGATTTTTTAGGGTTTTTCTCAGCCTCTAAGTTTAGTTTTCAACGTTCTTCATTATTTCTTATAAGTTTTACATTAAAGTCTTATTTGTTTTAATTAATTAAAGAGTTTTAGTCATTCAATCATTATTTTTCAGTTTTCTTGGTATCGATTTAATTATCTTGGTTTTATATCTTTAGAAAATCATGATCATCTTATAAAAAATGTAATTTCTTTCCGTATTTATAAATGTCTAATAAAGTTGATTTTTTTTTATAAATATTTTTTACTATAAACCCTAAAATCGAATCATTAATGTAAGCTCAAAAGTGGGAGTCAATAGAAGAGTTTGAATGTGTATAGAAGATTATCTATCTCAGGTATAAGGAGAGATTAGTTAGGCTTCGGTACAAATAAATTAAGTGGGCCCTGACGTACTCGAAAAATGTTAATAATGTAAAGAATTATACGATGTGTGGAAGACTCAAGGAGTGGGACTTGAAAAGGCCAACTAAATTTTTTAGGGTAAATTACAATGACCTCCACTAAGATTTGTGTTTAATACAAATTCACTTTTTATCTTTTAAAAATTACAATGACACCCCTGTTAGTGTTTGTGTCCTAACTAAAGTGACGAAAAAGTAAAATGACTTTAGTACCTTCACCTAAATATGCAAATTACAGTATTACCCACTTCTCTACTCTTCACTTACTCTCCTCTCTCTATTTGTCAGTCCTTCCATCACTACTACTACCACCGCCCCATTGCCACCATGGCAAATACAAAAGAATAGAATAAAAATCTTAGAGAGAGACTCAGATTTTAATGGATAAAATATATCAATAATAATCAAAACACAAACAAACCAAATCATATTTTGGTGGATTTGGTTTTCTCATTTTTTTTTAATTAGGGTATGATTTCACAACTCACCCACCCCAGCAGAAAACCACCTCACTTCCATTATCAAAAACCAAAAGAAAAATTCTAAAGAAAGTTAGATGGGTGTTTGTGATTGATTTTGAGAATTGAGACCATACAACTCAAAAAATTCAATTTTGTTATGAACTCAACCCAAATGGGGTCTGGAGAGAGAGAGAGAGAGTTGTTTATGATTGGGATTTGAAACCCTAGGGCTCAATAATTTCAATTTTGTTCCAAGCCCTAAATTGGATTTGTAGAGAGAGAGGGAGGGCTCAAGAAGGTGTATCAATTAGGATGAATCTGACCACAATCACACAAGCAAAAGCAATTGGGGAGTGGCGAGCATCGAGGGAACAACAGCGACGAGTAGCGGGCCTGGCGGCCCACGACCATCTCTTTTTCTAAAAGTTCGGCTAGTGCCATTGGTGACCCTAGGGGTCATTGATGGTTGAGTGAGCAGCGAACTGCATCGGTGAGACCGACCGGCCACTGTGACCCTGGGTCGTTGGGTCACTCGTGTCTGACGAAGGCAAGGTTTGCTTGAGTGACCGGTGGTGTGGGTCTCTATCTCTTCCCTCCTCCTCAATCGCTCTCTCTGTTTCTCTCTCCCCTCCCCCCTTTATCTGTGTCTATCATCTCTCCTCGCCCTCTCCTCTTACTCTGTTTCTCTCTCTCCTCTTGGCAGAATCTAACTGGACACAGCTTATCTGGAGTCTGATTTGGACTGCATTGTTAGTCCAATTTTTTTCTTTTCGTTTTAAGTCA
>CM018912.1:12388770-12391270 GCA_009663005.1 Actinidia chinensis | reverse complement strand
TAACATTTCGCTTTGCAATTAACACAGCCGTTTGTTTCTGTCGTGTGCAGCCACGTCGTGCTCAACTAGGCAAGACGCCAAAACTAACACCTAAAGCCCAAACCCTAAACCTAACACTCCTTCTAAACACTTCCCTCGACCCAGATCAGACCCCCTTTCAACTCAAGAGAGAGAGAGGATTGAAAAATTCTAATTACAAAGCTCACGAGCAATCCGGCCCCAACCTCGAATTGACGGTATCGAATAAGGCCATGGCTTTGCGACAGCGTGAATCCGGCATCAAGTCGTGACTCCGGTGGTAACCAGACCAGATACCCCATGGCTGTTGGCGATGACATGAGAGAGAGAGTCAATTTCCCATGGCTATGCGATGACGCGGGAGACGACGCGACTCCAACAGTCTCTCTCTATATGTATCTGAGTTGAAACTTAAAACAAAAACGACGTCGTTCAACTAAAAATCGCGTTTGTTTAAAAAACCAAAACGACATCGTTTTTATTTTTTTGTGCCAAAATGATGTCGTTTTGGTGCGTGTGGTAACAAATGCGGTAAATATTTGCAGTGACTGTAAACTTACCCGGGTCTAATCGAGGGTGGGGGTGGGTCTTACTAGCTGGCATACGTGGCAGCAAAATTGTTGCTTAGGTGTCATTTCTGTTCATAACATTTTATGAACGGAAATGGAATGGTGTGTTAATTGGGAAACAAAATATTAGTTTAGGGTTCAAATTAAAAAAAATAATAGTTTAAGGGACAAAGTGGAATTTGCTCAATAATTTAAGGGGACAAAGTATAATAAATCCTAATTTAATTTTCTTGCCTTTTGAGTTGAAAAATTATTAATTAAATTTTTGCGCTCAAGTTTTGCTAACAATTTATTTTTAATTGACACAAAATCAAATAATTCTCTCAAAAGAAACAAAATAAAATTCAAAGTTTACAAAATGATTTGTAAATTACTTCAACTTTGTAACTATGGTTGATCAATAGACATACCATGGGCACAGCAGCCATGAAAAAAATATGCATTTTGGGAACATTGCCCCTACATTGTTGACACAAATGCAAGGTGGCAATGCTCCATTTTAAATTTACTATGGGGTAAAAAGTGTCAATTTTTTGCCGCCTTCAAATCCAAAGACTATATACTCATGTTGTTCTTGGAGGTCTTATGTCCAATCTTCGAAACTTTCTAAATACTATAAATTTTTAAATTGAGTCAATTTAAACAAAATTTTTGTTTCAAATTCAATCAGCCCCGCAATAATCTCACGTAATTTTGTGTATCGATCTTCATTTTATGAAATGAGAACTTAAATGAATTCCAACCAAACACTTTGGCATGTAATTTCCCCAAAAAAGCTGTCTATCTATTTTATCTAACAACCTATTCAAAACACACTTTCCCATAATACTTTCTATTTTTTTTTAATTCTTTCAAATAGTCCTTCTTTATCAATTTTAATTTCGAATATTTTTCCTAACCACTCACTTTAATTTGTTGTGTTGCACTCATTCATTCACACTTTTGTAATAATTGAGGCATATTGAGCCCATTGATTGATTGTTGCTATGGCCATATCAAGATTAAAACAGCAGAGGATATTTTAATTTTATATTTTGTAAATTTGTATCTAGTCTGATAATATCGACAATTCGAGGGAACTTTCAACTAATCTCACTAACGGAAGCTCAATTAAAATTGGAGTAGAGCCCCGTTTGGACTGGTACCAAAAATTATTGGCAAAACAATTTGAACATATTTTTGTTAAAAATATCGCACAAGTTATAAATAAGGATTTATTTGAATTAAGACTTTGGTGAGAGAAAAAAAATAAAAAATCTATAAGATCCAACTATTCAGAATCGTTTGATTCTCTAACTTTAATCTCGTCAAATTCTTAATCCAAATGCACTGTAGAATTCATAACAATAGATTTCATAACAAATCTATTCATAACGAAATATTTTATAAAATTGGCCACAAAAATTCATAATCAAACAAATATGGTCCATAACCAAACCAATACAATTCATAAAAGTAAGTTTAACCTATTGTTCAAGTTGTCATTGGGTAGATAGCTGACTCAGCCATGCTCATAAGGCCTGGTTGGTAGCTAACCATCATGTCACAACGTCTCGATCTAGTCGTAGGGGCCGTTAGAGGAAACATTGTCTTGCAAGTCACCTTCTGTCCTCTGATGTGCCTCGGGATCGCCGCTGACCGTTGTGTCTCGATCAAGGTCCAGCGTAGTGATCCTGTCGAGTTTTCATAGAGCGACAACTAAGCAGCGGTGATGTTTGGTACTTTATCTCTTTACAAGGTGTTTCGACCAAGCTCCGGCACAGTGATCCCTCTCGGCTTTCTATAGAGCTACAGCCGATAGCAGTACTTGCTCTAACTCGGCCAGAGCTAGTACTCGGTAGTTTATCCCCTTACATGTTGATTTTGTATAAATTTCATGCATTCACTTCTACTGATCTGATATTTCTGAACTT
>CM018912.1:12323770-12326270 GCA_009663005.1 Actinidia chinensis | reverse complement strand
GGGCCGGCATGACACGACACGGTAACAAAATGGGCCGGCACGGCACGAATAAAGAAAAAATGGCATGACATGGCACGATTAAAAATGGCACGGCATGACCAAGGCACGGAATGACAAGGAACGTTAAGTAAATGGGTCAGGCACGGCATGGTACGAAGCACGGTTGGCATGGCAGAAAAGTGGCACGGCACGGCACGGCACGACGGGCACGTTTGACACCTCTAGCCCAACATTATTAATTTAAATACATTCAGCATATATGTTACTGTATAAGCATTGTTACTCTAAAATCTCATCTCTAAGCCACATTAATATATGCTTGAATTCATATACTGTATAACCTTGTACAAAGATTAGTTTTTGAATTTGATAAATATCGCAAAATTTTTAACAAGAGTTTCTCGATTTATCGTAACATTCCTGGTCGTTTGTTATTTTATTTCCGAGTGAAAATGATCTCATTACTTGTACAGTGGAAAACAGCTTTCAATAAACTTGTAAAGGAATTGCATTTTTTGTTTTACGACATTGGGAATATTAATACAGATCATATGCGTTATCTTGGTTTTCTTGGTCATGATTATACATTCGCAAATTATTACTACACAAATTTGTTGAGAGAATAAAAATTTCTCAAATTCTTAGTAATCGAAACCGAGAAATTTCTCAGTTCAAGTATGTTGCGAAGGTATATGAATGCAATGGGATAATTCAGATTCTCAGTTTAAGAAACTAAGAGCAGATACCTTAATTGATGAATACTATGAGGAGAAATTTGTCAATTGACAAAATGGTGAATTTAGTGGATTTGATAACAGCTTTCTTCTTGGTTTCTACCTCAATTTATTCACAAGTTTTTGGAATGTGTCTTTTAAAAACCTTAAGCATGAGACTTGGTCTAGGGTATGAGGCCTTGATCTCTTGAGATAATTAATCTATCGAAATTGTTGTAAAACATAAATATCAATGGATCTATAAGTTTCAAGAGCTAAATACTCTAATTTAATGGAAATTTATCTTGTTTTTAATTTAATTTAATGGAAATTACCCTCTCATTAGCTCTTTCAATAAATAGCTACCAACACCTCAATACGGATGCCACCACAGCTACTACCGCCGTCACTTCCGCCGTTACTATACACAATTGATAATTTTATTCACTTACTGTTAGTGAATATTTTGTTTATAAAATCTTACTATTTTCAGTGTCGTCGTCTTACATAACTATTTTTATATTCAAATACTAAGTGTTTAAATTTGTAAAATTTTTACAATATCCACCATCGCCACTAATGCCACGACTACCACAACTAACAGTAAGTGTTTAAACAAATAAATAACCCTTTAATGTATTTGGATAATGAAATTTTCTTTTTATAATTTTTTACTATCTCTAATATTGTTATTAGTCGCCCAAAAAATATCACCAAAAAGCTGTTGGTTTAGGGGCCGATCGATGTAAAAAGTTGTCGGTCCCTAGATTTAGCTGACGGAGCCGGTTTAGGGGCTAGTCAATCTCCCAAACATGTTTGTGAAAATTCTATTTTTTTCTTCCATATTTTGGCCTCGAAGTTGTTTGCTTTTAAAGCTTAGAATTTTTATGTGTCTTCTATGAGGGAAAGTTAGAAACTCTTCAAGAAAAAGTAGGCAATTGTTTAAACACAGCACTGTCAAAATGTTTTAGCCTACCAGACCTGTTTCAACCGTGTATGTCTTCAATCAGATTGTATTTTGAACTATAATTATCTTAGTATAGCAAGTGGTGTATTTTTAATAAATTAATTTGTTAATAAAATTTAACTTAAAATTAGCAAAAAAAGTTTAATTCAATTGAAGTCACGTAAAATAAAAGCAAAAGAAAATCAAAATCCCACTAAACTTTTTACCTAAATGTCTTGTACACATCTGTTTTTAAACAATATCAATTAAACCATTACCTTTTAAAATATTCATCAATTCACCCATCGACGTTAACTCTCGCCAAATTAATGACGAAAGATACCTATGTGACAGATTTTCTTGTCCAACTCCTTTCACGTCAATCTTTTGGAGGAAAAATTACTTCAATTTCGCACGTATGTGCTAGATATATATAAAATTGATGAAAAATAAAAGAAAAAAGGAATTAGGGCTTTTAATTAGGTTTCTCTCTATAATCACAAGTAAATTAGTAAAATTAGAGTTCGAATGTTACAAATTATAAAAAATTCACACCAAATTGATTAGTAAATCTACAATGTCTTGGGGTGAATTGATGACTATTTTAAAAGTTTATAGGTTTAATTGATATTTTTTAAAGGACATTTGTGTATAAGATATTTGAGTGAAAGTTTAGGGGCTTAATTTTTTACCCTAACAAAAAGACGGCATTTTTTGTAAAATAATACGGCAATTTTTTTTGAGTTTTACTAGCGACAATTCTACCACATGTGAGTATGCACAGTCAATGTACTACACCGAATTCATTGTCTCTAACTTTTTAATTTTTTTTTATATCATT
>CM018912.1:12301270-12311270 GCA_009663005.1 Actinidia chinensis | reverse complement strand
AATGAGATCATTCCAGTCAAGTGACCATTCCGTCCAAAACATAGCCTGAGGTAACTTCAAGGGAGAGTGAACAATGAAATTTTACCATTAGTGCAGTTGTTGAGAATCCAAACTTAGACCTCTTATATCAAAATTCTATAATTTGGTCCTTACTTATGGGAGTTTTCACAGTTCGGATTAGTGAGGTTTTAGAAAAAATTATAAATCAATTTCAAATCCAATCAAAACATTGGTCCAACAAAATCAAACCAAACCATATCATAAAAGCAGTCTGGTTCAATTTAGTTTGATTTCACAGTTCAAAAGTTATTTCTACATATAGTCAAGAGAATAACCCATTATACCAAAACAAGTGAAATGATGAGTTAGTCTATCAATAGCATTCCCATTTTTGCAATAAATCTCATTTTTAATATTTATTATCTAATATATAATATTATAAATATAAATAGTATTTGTATATAATAAGTAACATGTACGGTTCGGTTTGATTCGGTTTAAAACCGTAACTAAATTTTACGAATTAATTCAATTTGAATAGTTTACGGTTTAAACAGTTTTTTTCTCACCCCTAGTTTTACTTGTTAGGTTGTTCTTGCACTTGGGTAAGTTTACTATAAAAAAAAACATAACACTTTAAATTCACTAAATTTGAAAAAATGATAAAATACTGAAATGGTTTATGTAATTGGCATAATTCGGGACGTGCATATTAACGTTTTTTCGGGGCTTGGTTTAATTCAATCACAAACATTCGTAGAGAAGTGTTCAATCATAGTTGTACAAAGCTTAAGCTCAGGGAGGATTGCATGATATGTTCGAGAGTCATCAGGCAAGATCGTGCTCACTAGAAGAAAATGAGAATTCTGAAGTGTTCTAAAGCCGCTGGATGTCGCTGACTCTCGCGGGAGCGACAAAGGTGAGAGACTGTCGCGGGACTGAATGAAGATTTAACAGAGAAGCTGGAGTTTGCATCTGAAAGAAGTTATTCGCGGGACTCTCCGCCCCTGGATAGTCGCGGGAAGCGACGGGTCTCGCGAGATGTCTCGGGATGCGACTTGAGTTTACACAGGGAGAAGCGAGAGCCTGGAGTTGTCAACAGAATTCGCCGGGATGTCGCTGGATTTCTTAGCGGGAGCGACAGACGTCGCGGGATCTAGAGGGATCCTTGCGGGGAGCGAGATGCACAAATCGCAGCGACGGGATCTGCGATTTTAGGGTTTCCAGCCACTATAAAAAGCTAAGTATGTTTCAAATCATGGTATCTGAGCTGCTGTATCAATAGAGAAAGAGAAGTTTTTCTACTGATCAAAAGAGCTCAGAAATAATGATTAGAACAGATCTTCATCAATCGTATTGCGAAAACCGAAATCCTTGAAGAAAGTTTCAAGGTTGTGAAAATCCGTTCTAAGGGGATCTGAGTGATCAAGCCACGAGAGACGGTGATCATGGATACGAGCTAGATCTTCTCAATCATCGGATCAAGACGATGATAAAGGGTGGATTGAAGAGTCCTTGTAAACGTCTGGACTTTTGTGATAGTGCATGATCTCTGTCCGGAGAGTGACACGTGTTTTTCTCCCTTTTAGGTTTCCACGGTAAACTTTATCGTGTGCATCTTACTGGCTGGTTGTTTGTTTCTATGGTGACTTCTACAAATGCTCAAAGTGTGCTCATTAATTGATATTGTCGTATTTAGATCCTGGAATAAAAATAAGATCAAGACTATCGTTTTTTCAATTGGTATCAAAGAGGACACTTAAAAAAAAAAGTAAGATCCTGATAGTCTATATCTAGAATTTACCTAGGGAAGGTAGTTCTTCATTCAGGCACCTTATTGATGGGTAACCATTCTTATTGGAAAGCCAACATGAGGGCGTTTCTTAAGTCTATAGATGAAACGAGTATGGCAAGCAGTTGTCAAAAGCTGGAAGCCACCCAAGTTGTTACTGATGAACAAAATAACTCCAAAAGGATGTTTCGGACTGGATTTAGGTTGAATATGACAACTGTGATTGGAATAGCAAAGAGCCATTAATGGGCTATATTTAACGGGGTCACAGCTGAAGAGTTTCGTAAAATCTCACAATGTGAACTTGCTAAAGAGGCTGGGATACTTTTACAGGGTTACCCATGAGGGACCATCTACTGTAAATTGGCCAAACTTCAGCGTTTGACTAAGCTTTTGAAACTTTAAGAATGGAAGATGATGAAAACTTGATCAAATTCTACTTTTAACAACTAAGTGACATCGTCAATCAAGTTTCACCTGGTGAACAAATCTCTCCTTCAAAAAAATTTGTTAGAAAAATTTGGAGATCAGTACCTTGAGAGATTTCAAGTCCAAGGTTAATGCTATAGAGGAAAGTAAGGATGTTGATGCCATGAAAGTAGAGGGACTTTAGTAGGATCACTACCAAAATTATGAGTAAATTTTCGACAACCAAAAAGGGTTAAAGGAAGTGCTCTAAGCTCTATAAAGAACAAAACAAGGAGCGTAAATGGATTGTTGACTAGATATTAGCTTGAGGAGATGGCTTTCTTTGTTAAAAAATTTAACAGGATTTTTCAATATAACACACAAGCGTTCCCCCCTATTCATATTGGAATAAGTTCAGAAAAATCTATTATAAAAGTAATAGTTTGTGCAGACAAAAAAATAACTGATACGTCAAGTCAAAAGACATGTTTTGAATGTCATGGCTTTGGGCATATTGCTGCGAATGTTAATAAAAAAAGAAACCAAGGGAAAACATAGGTTTGACTGGAACTTGTGGAGTGACTCAGAGAATGAAGAGGAATCAGATGATGATGATGAAATGAAAACTTTACGGCTTTTTAGGCTTATCACATGATGAAAAATATATCTTAGAGATCTTCTAAAGGAATTCATCGAAAATGATAATCTCAGAGAATCAGATGAGAAAATTGGGTCCCAAGATTTGGCAGAATATGATAAAGAAAAAATGGTGATTGCAACAAGCATACAATTCAACTGTACAAAGAGTCATACAAGCTGTTGAAGTAAAAATGAAACTGAGTAAGAAACTGAAAGAAGCTTTGCGGAAATTGACTCTTTAAGCACATGGTAATAAGATGGTAAAGTGGAATCAACAAGTTAAAAAGTATCAATGACTCTGCTTGACAAAGTGAGTATTTCTAAGAAGATGCATCTGATAGAGAAGGTAACTAGAAGATTCTTTGACGAAAAAAATTCTGAGAACTTGAAATTGATCTCTATGAAATCACATCTGACTTCAAAAAAGTACGAAGCAAGGGCTTTCTTCTTTGAGGAAAGTTTGGCTGAAATCAGAAGCATAGGGTTATACTCATGGATTGGATATGTGGACAAATGTACTGTGTCAAAGGCAACCACAAAGGAGTAATCCGTCAAAATTGTTCCCAAAGCAGTGTTTATAACTTTGTCTCACTTTGTTCATACATGTTATAATGTGGTATAAGATGTCACATTAAGCCAAAGTGTCCTAAATGTGATATGTTTACCTATGAAACTACGTTAGATCGTACAATTTTCAAGGTAAATTATACAATGGTCAGATGCTCGAATAAATAATCTTCAACTACGCATGTAAATGTTCAAAACTAAGCTGTATGGATAAGGCATAGAAGAGTTAGGGGGATTTGTTGCTCACAACTGCCCACTAAAAGATAACAATCTTAACGTTGGTATCTAAATAGTGGGTGTTCTAGACATAGTTGGAAATGAAAATTATTCTATGGCCTAGTGTGACAAAAGTTGAGGGAGGTTCAGTCACGTTTGGAGACGGAAGCACGTCTAAAGTGATAGGAAAGGGAAGCATAAAGCTATACTGGTTCACTCCTATTCTTATGATTGTGTTGCTACTTGAAGGGTTAAAAGTAACCTAAAATGGCATAAGTCAAATATGTGATGTCCAATCAAGTATAATTTTATAAAACAGAATGCTCCATTTTTGATGAAAGATGGTACGTGTTAGTAAGGAAAGTGCACGCACCTCTATATCATTGCTATGGGATTATATCAGGCCGTGATTTTTTGTAATTCTGCAAATTTGGTGAGACGAGTTAGGCCCAAGGCTTGGTTCATGTGTCAAGCTTAATGACTGGTCTAGATTCGCCTCTCGAACCATCGGGATTCCAAAAACTAGAAAAAATCACTAATTGTGGTCTGTGGACCATGTCACTTGGAAACAAATTAGTCTACAACACAAGAAAGTGAAGATATTACAACATCAAAAACGCTTGAAATATGTTCATATGGACTGATGGGTCCAAACGCAAACAGAAGAGAATGGTGGTAAAGAAGTTACATCTTTGTTTGCAGGGATGATTTTCTAGATTCACCATGGGTTAACTTTATTGTGAGAAATCTAATTACTTTCCTCTGTATTCGAGCTGTGTTTAAAGATGCAGGGGGGAAAAGGGCTCAAAAATTGACATGATTCGACGAATTCGTACGGATCATGTGTAAGGAATTTGAGTAAGTTGAGTTTGGTGCGAAATTTTGTGATAAGCAGGCATACGACCATGAATTTTCTGCGCCAAAAGACACCGCAACAGAAATGGGGTAGGGGGAAAGGAAAAAATGAGCTCACCATTTAGGAAATGGCATAACCGTGATGCTTCATGGGAAGAAGTGCTCAAAAATTTGGGGCTGAGGCTGTAATCTACAGCTTGCTATTTTGCAAATCGTGTCTATTGAGAGTGGGCTAACAAACAGACACCAATGAACTGGAAAGGTAAAAAAGCGCCTAAGTGGTGAATAATTCAGAGTATTCGGAAGTAAGTGCCCATATCCTTGAGCCCCCGATGAGAGACGCAATCTAGGTAAATTGATTCTCGTTAGGAGAGGAGTTTTCTTTAGATATTCTTTTAACAGTAGAGCTTATCGTAGGTATACTTGCGTAATCTTACTGTGGATGGATCAATAAACGTTGTATTGATGATGCTTTTGGTTCACACTAATGGTTGCTTGATGGTTTTCTGATTCAGATAGTGGAGACTCTGAACAGCAGAAGAGAGGAACAAAATGAAAATGTGATGATGCCAACATATGGACAATAATGAAGAATGAACATGGAAATAATCTTGAACCATCAGCCAAAGTAAAATTGAATCATCCATTAAGGCAACTGATGGATATGTCTTAGCACCAATGATGAAAAAATAAGGAGTCAGGTACGGAATGAGGAAAATGATCCTTGTAACTTCCCTATTTACCAAAAATGTGAAAGAAGCATTAACTGATGAATACTGGATAACTGCTATGCATGAAGAGAGTTAAATCAATTTCTTCGTAATGATGTGTGGACCGTTCCTAGGCCCAATAATGTGAATGTGATAGTACCAAATGGATTATTCAAAAATAAATCTGATTAATTTGGGACTACACTAGAAACAAGGCAAGACTTGTTTCTAGGGATACAAACAAATCGAAGAATAGCTTTGATGAAAACATTTGCACCGGTTGACAAGGGTTGGAGTCTGTTCGCATTCTACTTGCCATAGCTTGCTCTAGGCTTTAGACTCATCCAAATGGATGTAAAGGTGCTTTTGAACCGCGCGCTATTCTATAAGAGACACCGCCTATGATTGAAAAAAACACCACAAAAGGATTTTGTAAGACATAGATCAGGATCCAGGTGTACACACTCAAAAAGGCACTGTATGGGCTGAAACAAGCTCCCTCGAGCCACGGGTATGAGCGGTTGACCCAACAACATTTTTGTTACAACTCTGAACTTATACCCGAGGGGGAGTTGATAAAACTTGTTCATAAAAAAAGAATCTAAACATCATTCTTATGCTCAAATCTATGTGAGATATGTGTTTGGATCTACTTGTGAAAACTTGCTATAATTTTTCTGAACATATGAAGAGTCACAATTTTGAGATGAGTATGATGGGAGAGTTAAGTTATTGTCTAGGGTTGCAAGTCCACTCAGACAGACAGAGGCATTTTATTCTTTCCTCTCCCTATCAATCCAAGTATGCCACAGACCTAGTAAACTACAGGTTTGAGCTAAAAACGCTTAAACATGCTAGGGAACTCCCATGAGCACCTAGTCTTAAGTAAGTAAGGATTCCCAGGAAAGGATGTTGACCAAACCCTCTATCGGAGCCTGATTGGTAGCTTACTTTACTTAACTTAATTGCAAGTAGACCTGAATTGCATTTAGTGTTGGTATTTGTGCCCGTTTTAAGCTGTCCAAAAGAGCACATTTGTTTGCTGTGGAACGTATATTAAAATATGTCAATGGAAACCGGTGATCATGGGATTTTGGTTTACCTTAGACACAAAATGCAATATTGCTGGATCACTGATGGCCGACTGGGGCGGATCTGCCGATGATGTAAAAAGCACCTCTGGGGGTGTTTTTATGTAAGCAACAATTAGTTGCATGGCTTAGTAAAAAACAGAATTCCATTTTCTTGGCTGTTTTCACACTGCTTTGGGGGAAAAAAAAAAGTCGAATACATCGCTGCTGGAAGTGGTTGTACTCAATTGCTTGGGATGAAAACAATGTTAAGTGGACTATGGTTTAAAAGCAAGATGTCATAGACTTTGTTTTGTGACAAATATGAGTTCCATTAGTATTTTTCTAAAAACCGGTTCAACATTCTCGCACTAAGCATTATTGATACTCGATATTATTTCATTCGTTGAGCTAGTCGAGAGAAAGTATCTCACTGAGCACATTATCCACTGAAAATCAACTTGTTGACCTATTTTTTTCAACTTAAACCTCTGAAACTCTTAGATTGAGTTTTTCAGGAAATCACTAGGAGTCTGTTCTCGCGAGTAGTTGTGTATGGTTGGGGTGGAGCTGAGTGGTTCTTAGAGCTTTTACTTTTTTCTTAAGCCATATGACAGTGCAGTGTGTGACATCTCTTTACTATTGCATGATTTACATTTTCCATTCTTGCAATCCTCTTCTTGAAATCTGGCGGAGTTGGGTATAATAAATTGTCTCTAATATGATTTTGTGAATTGGTAAGGGAAAATGTCAAGTGTCATGATGAGCATAGTCATATTTCCAAGTCACGACGCTTTGAAGTTCTTCACAAGCGATCTCTTCGAATATGGCATCCGTTAGTTCTGATCGATTTGCAAAAGTTATAAGGATGATTTTCTTGTATGTATGATCTAGATTGACCATGAACATGCATCCTTAAAAAAAATAAAATAAAATAAAAAAATTATGGTTCATTGGATGGAAAGGACACCGTGAGTGAGAGAAGTTACTGAGTTATGTGACAAAAGGTGATGGCTACCTGTTTACTTGTGTGAAAGCCGCCATTTCTACGAGTTCACTACATTCATATGCGTGTACAAATTGGAGAAATCGGGTTGGGAAGTTATCGGTTGTGAACAAAAATATTTAAGATCACCATTGGTGATCTCATGAGGGGTTGACTTCTAGTGCGCAATGATAAAGCTGAGATCCCATTTGAACTGTGCCCTAGATCTTGTTTTTAGGATCTATATCACATTGATTCACGGTGTTGGCCTCTTCAATTCATGGCTGCTAATGTGATTTGTCTCATCTTTGTCTATTCTTGTCTTTGGAATGTCCTTTCTTAGTCATATTAGTTGAATTTTTTTTTTTTGGCCTCTACCATTTTATGATTATTCTTTTGCATTAATGGAATTATGGGATAGTTTTAGATTTTTATTGTTAAAAAAAAAAATTTGGTGTCTCTCGCGGGTTCCGGTCCCGCGAAGTATCAAAAGTCAGCTCGATGGTTTCACTTCTCTCGCTGTTTCTATGCTTCGCTCGCTGGTTCCTCGAGGGACCCCTCTGCTCCCGCGACATCGACTAACTGGGCGAGTATTAAGGACGCCTCTGTTATTTTGTTTTCTATTTTCTTTGGTCTGTCGTCTCCTCCTCTCGCTCCAGCGACTCTTGGTCTTCTCCTAGCGCCGGTTCGTTAGTAGATCCGGACTCATATTGCTCTCTCTCCTTGCCATTTTCGTTACAATCTAGGTAATTTTTACTTTCTCTCGCGGATTTCTGTTTTTTCACTTGTGTTAGGGTTCGCTAGGTTGGTTTGTCTGACTCGGCCCTCTTTCTTTTTTCAATCCTTCTTCTTTTGGGTGTAACTTTTGCTGCGTGTTGGGTTAATTGATGCTTAATTTGGTTTAATTTTCAATTAGGGATTGGATTTTTAGTTATTTTTAGTTTTTTTTTTTTCGGGTTGTTTGTTGGGCTAGGCATCTGCCTGGACTAGGAATTAATTTTTGTCTTTCTCTTGCCCTTCATGTCGCTCCACAAAACCGGAAGAGGCCTCGAACGAGGGGTGGCTGAGTGGTCCTCTACCCTCGTCCACAGAGAGTTCCTTTTATGATGGCTCTTGATACCCACAAATTTAGACCCAATTCTGAGGTTGAGGCCCGTTTTAATCGTTATTTTCATTCCGTCCGGTCTTCATCAATAGGGGTGTTCTGTGGAGAGTTCTTTGACACAGTGATGTTCAGTACTGCCATCAAAGGGTTAGGAACGCATGGCCGTCCCTGAAGGTGTTGATGTCTGAACTGGTCCGAGAATTTTAGCCAATATTATGGGACGGACAAGGAGGTGGGACTTTAAAAAACCTATTGTTAGGGAACGTTTAGATTTGTCCATCTCTACTATCTGTGGTTCACTCTCCTCATTCCTCCGTCTCCACCTGATCGAGTTGGTTTTCATTATCCCTCCTTCTGGTACTCCTCCATCCAAAGATCTTTGGCTCAGTTACTACGGCGTCTGTAGGTAATTGCCATCCGGGTACCTTTCAAGTAGAAAGACTTGAAGGATGTCTTTCGAGTTTCATCATGTCATCTGTCATCTATTCCAGTGCACATCTCATGTGAGTGAGGTGACGAGGTCGGCCGGTTTATGCATGCCATAGTTACCAATCTTCCTATCGATTTGGGGCGTTTGATGTTCAACCTGATTCTGCATCTTCTTTGAAAAAACATACAATGCGGTTTTCGTTCGGATTGGGATAATTCATTCTGGAGGTCATCAGATTGTACATGCGTTCAGACACCCGCATTCCTACGGCAAGCCCATCACTCGTTAGGGACTCTTTGTTAACAAGCTCATCTTGTGTTGCTGCTCTCATCCTAGCTGCGGCCTTCATACTGTGGAGCTTGGTGCCTTGCCAACGATGAGATCCTCCTCCCCATGTGATTCATCTCCCTTGACGGATCCACCGCTGCTTCCTCTACTTGTTCTGCCTCAGCCATTACAAACCAACCCCACCATGTATTCTTGGTTGCAACCATACGATAGATTCACAAGATTTTACACCTGGACCGGCAACTTGGACTGTTCATGAGCCGGTTGATTGACCATGCTGAGCGCCAGGACTGACCCCCACCCCTGAAGTCGTCCGTGATACCCTATCAGCCTTTGTCACAGCGTCACACCGAATTCATTACTGATGTCAAGGAGTTCATACAGAGCTTTCGAACCCCGAGCAGTGATCTGGATGTTCTTGTGGCAGTTTTTTTTTTTTTGCGCTTTGTAGCTGTCAGCACTAGGGTTAGTTTAAGTTTTACACTATTGCTACTTTGCGTCTTCGGTATCCCCGATTCACTTTGATCTAATGGCATAAATGTTGGAATTTTTCTGTACCAAGTTCACTTCTGCTACTGTTGGTTTTTATCGATGGCTCTTGGACTTGGGACTACTCAGTTTTTTTGTTTCTTTGTTAATTCTCGCCCACGCATGAGTTTGTCAATTTCTTCCAAAAAGGGGGAGACCCCACACTTGATCGGTGTCGTTTATTGCCGGGATATAGTATGAAGAGTGTGAGTGATTTTAGTGTGGATAATTTTTTTTTGTATCGTATTAGATAGTGAGGTTTTGATCACGAAATGCCAAAGGGGGAGATTGAAAGGTTATGTTCATTGGAAATATTTCGCGACGTGTCATATTTAACGATTAGGGGCTTGTTTAATCAATCACAAACATTCGAGAGAAGTGTCTATAGTTGTACAAGCTAAGCTAAG
>CM018912.1:12273770-12276270 GCA_009663005.1 Actinidia chinensis | reverse complement strand
ATAAAAAATTCCCTGAACTGATTCTCAAATCTTGAGAAAAGTATTTAAAGGGAGGGTGTGGGTTGGTGGGGTAATTTAAGGGGTGAGGTTTTGATCACTGTCGAGAGTGGTGAGGTAAATTTAAAAGAGTGGAGGTTCGACATGTGGTCAGGGTTTGAGATAATTAAAAGAGGGGTAGCTTTGATATGTGGGTCAAAATGGTGAAAAATTTAAGAGAGAAGTAGTTTCTGACATGTATCAAAAATTAAACAAAAAAATTAATAAAAACACAAATAAAAAAAACTGATTAAAAAAAACACAACTAAAAAACACAACTACTAAAAGAAAAAATAAATGACCTAAAAAAAAGGGTAACTGAATGGAAAAAAAAAGCGCGCCGAAAAAAAAGTGGGTTAACTGAAAGAAAATAAAAAAAAGGCTGAAAAAAGAAAAATAAATGGTTACTTTTGGGTTTTGGGGGGGAGGAGGGTGGAAAGTATTTATGGGAGAGGGTCTAACCGTAAAGTCCAAGGGGACAAGAGGGGGACAGGGGGAGGGGCGCTGTCAGGGGAGGGGCGCGTAGCAATTTACCCTAAATAAATAGGAAAATATTAGTTTAGAGAAGAAAAATTGTTTAGAAAAGGATAAAAATATATTAATAAGTATAAAATGTGTATGATTTTTTTCTGTCCTTTTGTAATTTTTAACTCCGCCAATTAGCGGTAATTAGCATAACCGAAATAAATATACATCTTGTATATTAACAATATTATATAGGTGTATAATTTTACTCCATATCATAAGCATACACAAATAGATAGGTACAACCAATTATTGGAAGGTGGAATCAAAAAAGAAAAAAAATATATAAAATGACAATTAAAATCTATATTAATCCAAAATGTCCAAATGGATTCTTCAATTGTCCTCAAAAAAACTATTTGCAGTAATTTAGATTTTAGTAATTTTTTGTAATCTAAAAGTAAAATATTTTTAATAAAAAAAATCACTGAAAACAAAATTAATCTAACTCAAATGGATGAAGATTATGAAAAATAATATAAGATCAACACTTAATTTCGTGTCTATTTTATATTCTTCGAAAAGTAATACTTCTTCTACTTTAATTTTCTTTTTTTCCCCCTAAAATACACTTGAAGTTGATTACGTAATAATAAGTAAGGTATATGATGGTAATTGAGAAAATACAATACATATAGAACAAGAAAAATGATAGAAGGCTTAGGACCAGTTTGGGTTATGAAATTTTTTAGTTTTTTTAGTTTTTAGTTTTTGTCTTTAGTTATTTTTTTCGCTTTTAGTTCCTCTTGACGAGGAGAGTCTGAAAATATTTAAAAAAATTATTTAATTTAAAAAAAATTACGAAAAGTGAAAAAAATCCCAAAAATATGTACTAATTAAGTTGACCAATTACCATTCCTCTAGTCAAATAAAATTAGTCCATAAACCAAACGAATCCAAAATAATTGACATGTTTCTAGTAGATATTGTGTTGCCAAACGAACCCTAATACCCCTAGGTTTCGAATACATAGGTCATGAGACCAGCTGTGGGCCAGTGGAGCTTCTTATTTGTTGAGTCACAGTGAGCGGCTGGGACTTCCGATTTTGAAAAATGATATTATTATAGTGTTAGATATTAATATATTTAAATTATATAGATTTAGCAACCGATTTTTTTTAAAAAAATCAATGGCTGCCCCATGCATTTCTTTAAGTAGAATGTTTTTTAAGAAAATATTTAGTCAAACTCTTAAATTTAGTCATATTAAAAATTAAAAAACATATACAATTTAGCCGATTATTTATTCTTCCTTGCTTATATTTTATTTTCTCGTACCAATTGTGAAATCATCTTCTTCTATTGCTTCGTTTTTAGTTGTATTCATTAGTTGAAATTAATATTATATTTTACATATCAATTAAAAATTATTTAACTTATATAGATTTGGCAACCGATTGTTTTTAAAAAAATCAATGGCTGCCCCATGCATTTCTTTAAGTAGAATGTTTTTTAAGAAAATATTTAGTCAAACTCTTAAATTTAGTCATATTAAAAATTAAAAAACATATACAATTTAGCCGATTATTTATTCTTCCTTGCTTATATTTTATTTTCTGGTACCAATTGTGAAACCATCTTCTTCTATTGCTTCGTTTTTAGTTGTATTCGTTAGTTGAAATTAATATTATATTTTACATATCAATCAACAATTAATTTGTAACTTATTAATTTGCAACCGATTGTTTTTTAAAAAAATCAATGGCTGCCCCATGCATTTCTTTAAGTAGAATGTTTTTTAAGAAAATATTTAGTCAAATTCTTAAATTTAGTCATATTAAAAATTAAAAAACATATACAATTTAGCCGATTATTTATTCTTCCTTGCTTATATTTTATTTTCTGGTACCAATTGTGAAACTATCTTCTTCTATTGCTTCGTTTTTAGTTGTATTCGTTAGTTGAAATTAATATTATATTTTACATATCAATCACAAAT
>CM018912.1:12258770-12261270 GCA_009663005.1 Actinidia chinensis | reverse complement strand
TCAGCTATGTAGTTATGATCTAACCTATCTTAATGCATTTTATTGTTTGATATGGTTATATGAATAAAAACAGTTATCTTTATGATTTTTGTCATCTGATAAAAAATAAAATAGATTGCAAAAAATCAAATCAATAGAATCGTACAATTACATAATATGCGAATAGTTTGGGATTGTTCCATTTAAATTATAAGGATATATACTCAGTAAAATAATTTAACGACTAATCAAGAATTGATGCATTCATTCTGTATACATAGTAAAAAATTTGAATTTGAGGGCTAATCATTGTATTTTGGAAAGTTAGGATAGCTATGACATGAATAAATATTGGGTATAACGGTGATATTATGTGACTGTATTTTGAATTAATGAGAATTTTTAAGTTACGGTTCTTATAATAATATTGTTGAGTTAGTAAAAGACAATAAGTATACTATATTTCATTTCTAATTTTTTTATTGTCCAGTAACATTACGCAAAATGGTACGTCATAGGATAACACTGACTTTCCCATCAAAATTATTAGGTGCAAGAGATAAAAGAAGTGTGAGAGACCTTTTCTCTCACATGAATCTAGATTGGGAACCCTCTTATCATGTCTGGTCCAAATACCATGCCCTACAACTAATCTTTTTTGACACACTCACACTAGTTTCTTTGAACTTAATTTAGGGCATGGGAGAGTACTTCTTGTACAATTATTAGGTGTGTGGGTATGTATGTCCTTTAGTGGGTCAAATTGAATGGTCCATTTGAAATTACTTTTATCCATTAAAGGTGTACAATTAAAGGACCATATTGGACCATAAGTTGAGGATATCTCAAATCTCAACTTACCATAAAAAGTTTTTAGGCAGAGGATCATTTTGACTGGTTCATGCTTTTCAAAGCGATGCACATGTGCAGAGTTCGGCACTTGTCAATCATCTGAATGGAAAACAGTGACTTGTAAAGAATGAAGTACTTTAAGTGTCATTATATTTATCCATCAATTATGTTAGGCCAATATTAATATTCACTTTGTGATTTATTAATTACAAAGTGGGTATTATTCATCCACTTTGTCAGAGAGAAACGTAAATATCACTCGCAATACTTATTTTTATCACTCAACCGTTGTCACACAAAGAGTTTATGATGTATGGAACTTGTGGTTCATCATGGTGCCCACATTAACATGATTTGAACCATAACCGTCTTGTTTGTCTTCTGTCAGGGAATAGCGTTATGTCTTAAGCATGGAGTAATCTGAAATGGCTGTGTTTTGGACATTACTTACGATTTCTAAAAAATGAAATTAAGGTTTCCATAATTTCTTTTAAATCTTTTAACTGGCTTTTTTAGGTGCTTTCCTTTCCTTTTCTTTTTTTTTTTCCCTTTTTTTTCAAGCAAAACTGGGATGGTGGTCTAACGGTATCGAATTCGACTTATTCTCGATTGATTTGGGGTGTAATTTGGGATGTAAAAGGTTATGGGGTCGAATAACAAAATAAAAAGTGTTAATTATTATTTTCTCCACACTGACTTGTTATCTACTGAGACTTCGTTTGAAGCAGAAAGTAACCATGACCAATCTATTCTAACGTATACCTATAACATAACCCACATTGTTGAATTCGTGGGTGGAGATTTCTATATACTTGTCAAGCATAGGGAAGGAAGCCACACTAGTAGCCGCCCTCTCCTACACCATTTTTTACTCAGACAAAAGAAAAAAGTTCATATACAAAGTTATTAGTACGTAAAAATAATAAAAAAAAAAACAGATTGGAAAGTAATTTTACCACCCTTGTACGACCACCCTCGTATATTCTAAAATGGGAAGGTAGATCGTCAAATCTAACCAAAGACAATAATTGATTATCTATCTCCTTTATTGGGACTCTTCCTTTGTTGGTTTATATCTTCTCATTACGAGACTATTTCTTGAAATATAATAGTTGTTGGGCTTTGTTTAGTTGTTGAAATTGTAACATGTCATAGACTAACATAGGCGTTAATGTAGTGTTCTGCTGTTGCAATTCTCCTGATATAGGTAAATCTTCGTTTATTCATTGACAAAAAAGAGAATAAAAGAAACCATAAATTGTCTGTCAAAGCATAAACTAGACATGTCCCCAAACCTCATTAAAACATGTGCCTCTTCAGTTCTCCATGATCTTTAAAAAATCAAAGTGATTTGGTTGTTAAATACAGTACAATGAGTTGTGTTTTGGAATTTGATCCTCTTTTGGGGGGAAATGAGACATGAATGATATTGTGAGAGTGAAGCCATCTAAAAAGAATGCTCTTTTCACATCACATGGTCGGCCATTGGATTCAAGAAACAACAACATTAGGAGCACGAAATTTGCATTCTATGCACAAATATGTATTGGGACTAGTCACATTGTAATTATATATAATCGATAACTCTCAAATCCCATTGTCAGTAATTTTTTAGGAGAATTTATACGGAGTTCTGCCTCAACTTTAACTGAGTCCTGCTAGTAAACGG
>CM018912.1:12231270-12233770 GCA_009663005.1 Actinidia chinensis | reverse complement strand
GTCACCAAGAAGGAAAAATTATCCGTCTCTATCCCCTAACGGAACATACATTATCCGTGGGCGATAAATTATTCCCTCATATCCGTCAGCACACGCCAAGGTGGAAAAAATTTAATCCGGGGAGAAAAGTTTAATCCTACCCTCCAATATCCGGTCGCGAACTACCCCTAAAATAAAATTAAAAAAATAAGAAAAAGAAAATGCTAACCCGACACTCTTTAAGGCATCATAAATAAATAAAGTAATTACTATATATATATAAAATGAGTGTTTTTGTAATCATTAAATATTGCATCTACAAGAAATGCCATTTATGATAATAATAATTTAGAAAAATATAATAATTTTTTTATATCTCTTGGGAACAAAGTAATTTGTCCCTGTAAACTAGGCATGAACTAAGAATATTTTCATTGCACAATGCCACACACATGTGTTAATGTAATTATCAGTTGCTGAAGCTCAATCTAACGCATGCAATTTCAACATTTGCAATGAAAATGCTCTTAGGCTCACTTCAATAATTAATTTATGATTTTATTTTTTTATTTTTATTGTCGTTTTTTCGCAATTTGAGCAGAATCTTGTATTTTTTAGGTACTTCTCAGCGAAAGAGTACTAATAATTGAAACATTTAATTAAATTTTTAAAAAAAGCTTCTAGAAGGAATTCTAATATTTCTAACTTAATTCTAAATAGTTCTAAACAAATTTGACTTAATTCTAAATATTTAAGGGTAATTGATCAAAAATTCTTTAAAATGATTTTATTTCACTATAAAGATAACTTTAAAAATGTTTTAAGCTTAGCTTCTTGCATGTTATTTGAGATAATATCTATGCTTGAGAAAGAAAAAAAAAGTGAACTTCCAAAAACTTTAACTTTAAGTATCTTTTAAGTTATATTTATATTAAAATAAATCTATTTTAAGAAATTTTTGACTAATTATGCCTATATTTTATATGTTTAGATCCCTCTCATTAAAAGGAAGAATATTCCGGAAAATTAAACTATTTTGATCAAACTTGTATAAACAACTCCACTAAAAACAAAAAACAACTCGAAAACCGATTTACTTAAATTAACATAAAATTAGCTATGGCCAAAGTGAATGAGTTTAATAGTTTTGGGTGCTGAAACGGTTGGCGAGGAGGGACGGAAATCGAGGGAAACAAGTAAACAAACAAACATGCGTCCATGCGAGATAGCTATTTTGATTGGTGGGGAAAGCGGATTTTTAACTTAGCGCGTGTCCAGAGACAAACCCGACTCGAGTCGCCGTGGCGAGAACGGAACGGACTCGCATGGTTTTGTAGGGACATCGATACAACAGAAGAGTCTTTTGTCATTTTCTCAAACAAAGGCTTAGCTTTACGAGGACCACGCGCGGTACGATCCAAGTTCTTTGCACGCCACATCCCGATAACGGAGAGCATTGTTACGGCCGTTGACGGGTTTGCACGTCAGCGTGACTTCTTGTGTCACATCACAACACAGTAAAAAATAAGGATAACAGCGGACCGAGTATGGGTTGGTACTTGGTAGACTACTCTGCGTACCTATATCTAAAATTTACTTTTATTTTTATGAATAATACTACATCGCAATATTTATCGCATAATATCAAAAACACATCACTTTATATTTTAATATCAAAACGACATTGTTTAAAGTTGTACAATAATAAATACGATAAATATTACAGTGACAATAGTATTACCATTTATATATATATATATATATATACATATATACACACTCAATGCACATTGAGTATTGAATAATACTACGAAATCCATATCCAATTCTGTATCGAGTAAGGACGAAGCAAGGGGTGGCCGTGGGCTCCCTCAAGCTTTGCAAAATTCTCTTTGTTGTGGTAAAAATCTGGGCGAGCAACCAACAGTCATATTGCTCGGTCTCCTCGGCACTGGATCTCGATACTTAAAGGGCACCTGCACAGACAACAAAAAGTAAACTGGCCGGGGCGAGGCCGCTCACAGCCCCCTCCGCGTATGATCAGACCAAGGTGACAACAACAGATCAAATAGCTCTGGAGAGAATTTGGAGTGTTTTTGAGCGACCTTTGTTTAATGGGGAGCGGCCTTTTATAGGCGGAGTATGGCCCGTGCCCATTGATCACGGCGTTATCCTTGGAAGGATAAGTATGAGTATATCCAATAATATGGAGATAATGTAGAGGTTTATTACTTGAGTAGTCAATCCATAATTATAGGTGTTTGTTGAGTTGGAGTCTCACGGTATCTTCTAATGGAGATGGAGTCCTTTTGGAGCATAAGTCCTCATGAGATGGTCTTTCACTGGCATTTTTTTACCCCACATCAGTAGCCCCCCTACTCGAGATGCCAAGTAAAATACTTGGTATCATCGAGTAACAAATCGTTCGGTAAAATGGTATAAATTGACGACATCTATTTTGAAAAATTGGCGATCATCCTTAGCTGTGTGATAAGGTCACCTTTGGCGCTGCGACAATTAT
>CM018912.1:12211270-12216270 GCA_009663005.1 Actinidia chinensis | reverse complement strand
GGAAGATGGGGCTAGAACCATGAGTGGCTTAAACAATGTATGATACTCGTGAGTTCTGGGTACCCTGGTATATGTAACACATTCCTTTGGCTGGTATGAATACTAGCTACCAGACTAGTGAGGTGTCAATTCCATTTTTTGATGATTTTGTACTTTCGACAACAAATCTAAAGAGTTTTCATTGTTAGTATGAGCAAGCCTTGAAGAAGATAGTAAAAAGGAAAAATGATGAAGATTTTGAGTCTGAGCATAAGTAAGGAAAAATGATAAAGATTTTGAGTCCGAGCATAAGTTTTGAATTGTAAATGAGGATGAATTTTTGTTAAAGCATGCGGCAAAAGTTTATACTAGAAACGTCTTCAACAACTTAAAGGATAAAATTAGTGAAGTCTTTTGTTATAAAGTTAAAGATTTGATGTAATGCCCCGAACCGCAAAAACAAGTATTAAAATTAGTAACCGAATTAATTTTATTTTTTGCAATAAAATATAAAATTAGGGAGAAAACAGAACACGATAATTCGACACGTTATAGGTACACGGGTGCGTGCATGGAGACACGTGGTGACACATGTCACCACGCATGTAAGGACGAGGGTGTGCTGGCCGTGTCTGTGGCGTGCAATGCCAATGCTGTGGGTGCCGTGTATTGCTGTGCTGGTGAGAGGTATTTGAGCTACTAAGCCAAAACACCTAGCCTATAAAAGATGGCACAATCTAGTCAAAGCCCCCAGCCTTCATCCCATCCATCCCGAAACTAAAAAAACAAAGAAAGAGTAGAGAAATAGGAGAAAGAAAGAGCGAAGGAAAGACGAGGCCCGGTATTGTGTTCACCGAGTTAATTTCCAAATTTATTCCTTTATTTTATTTAATACTTTATTATAGCACATAACAACAGAACCGTATCTTTAGTTTTACTTAAACTAAAAACCCGCTAAATACCCAAAATATACTTTATACGTATTTTGGTTGTTTAAATAAAAAGCCAAAGTCGGAATTCAAATTTGTCACATGCACAATCCGCGTATTTTGATCCTAACATCTTCCATCACAATGTCCGAATTACTTGATTTTAAGTTGCGTTGGAAAGATATCAAAATTATAAAACTTTTATTTAGAATATTTATGTAAATTCATAATGTAAGTTAATCAAAGTTACGTTTAACAGTGCAATAATACGAATTGACGAAAAGTTGAAACAGAAACTTTAAGCAGTTTATAAATAGTTACATGTGTTATAAAAATTTAAATTTTATTGTTTATACGTTCCTAAGTATCAGTCATTATATATTTAATTTCTGATTTTTAGGAAATTGTTTCAATGGGTAGAAATAAATTATAACTGGAGTGGCTGGCAATCAGAATCATGAACAGATTGGGAAAGTTTGGCGATTTTTTGGAAAAATAGTTGGGTAACTTAGAATTTATAATCTTTGATGACTGAGTAAAAATATATGTTCCGTTAAGATATAAAAAGTTTTTCGGAGTTAAATTCATTTGATGATTTTATAAAAATAATCACCAATGACTGTTTTTTGGTAAAACTAAAAAAAATTTAAATTGTTATCTTTTATTTTGATAATTTTAACTATATTTCATAGCCAACGGGAAAATTTAATCTAATAGTTCGCTTCGAATATCAACGTAGGACCCGAATTCCAGAACCATAGCTCAGACATTAGTCAGCGTTGTGTATAGCGCGATCCTTGGCATATTCCGGTGAGTCTGTTATGTATATATAGTCATAAAAAACCGTTTTATGTTTCTTAGCATGACTTGTGTTTAAAACTGATATGTTTTAATTTTTAAAATCATGCTTCGTTTTGATATACCATTGAAATTATGAAAATATATTTGTGAAATGTATGTGTTTAAATCGACACATAGTTTCATGCACATACCCCGTGCTCTAGGGGAGAATAAGTCGTGGTTTTTTGATGTAATAAGGAGATCATGACCAGATGATTGGTGGATGAATTCATACCAAAGGTTTAGGGTCGTCTCCTATGTTCTGGTGTTCGTTGAACGGTTTGGTGTGTCGCAAATTTGTCATCGTAAATGAATGTAAAACTTGATGTATGTTGGCGTACCTGAGCCATGAGTCCCGGCGGAGGGATTGATTTGATTTATATTGTTCTTACTGATAGTCAAGGGATGGCCTAGTGAGCCATGATTGACAAAAAGTTGGTTTCATTTATCTTACTGTTTTTAAATGAACTTGATTTCCATATATTTTCATGGGTGGCATGTATATTTTATATAACCTGACTCCAACTCACACTAGTCCTAGTGCTTAAGAGACTTGTCAAACGTAACCATTTAAGGGATGAAAATGAGGGAGGACGCGACTAGGCAGGTGACGCCTAGTGTACCGAGTTTTGATAGTCCTGTACTTCTGAATATATAGGAACTTTATGTTTTTGAACTCTGTATAGTTAAACTTGTAATAGTTTTAAACTGATACAGTATAGTGTGCCGATTATGCCGGTTTGTGGCCAAGAACCGTGTTGGTTTTTTGTATCGAAACCATGACGATAGTTGTATATATTGATACGTCAGCTATGTTTTTTAGTCTAGATGCTTCCGCATGTACTTCAATTCAAGCAATGTATGTTGAATGATGTTAGTAAAATAATCCCTAACCGGAATCGGTTGAAAGGCCTTAGTGAGATGGGATTTCACTGGCCCGGTCACGTGGCACCTGTATATTGGTGGGACCCCGTGCAAACGGTCAGGTCGTGACAGATGTGTATCAGAGCTGAGGTTTTAGGGATTTTGTTAAGTAACCCATAGCTGGAGTCGTATCGGCCACGGTAATGTCGTATACTTGCATAAGTATGAGTAAAATGCATACTATATGCCCTCTTATGCTTATGTCTAATGGCCATTTTTCTTTAATGTAGATTGACTGAACTGGCGATACCCGAGGAGTGGGGCAGGAAGGTGGAAACGATAATCCTCAGATGACTGAAATTGAGGAATTGGTGTGGCAAGTGCCTGGTAGGAGCAGTGACTGCTCATAGCAATGTTGCAAAAGCAGCATTTTTCAGGCCACCACAACCCCAATAGACTAGGGAGTAGACTTGAGTAGAGGGGAAAACTCAACAGGGTGAACCTCAGAGTATAGGGAGTAACCTGAATGACCCTATTATACCAATGGAGATGTTTCCGTGGTACGGCAATTTCCTGAAATTGAAACCACCAACTTTCAAAGAGGGTGGGATGGATCCAGTCAAAGCAAATGATTGATATTAGCAATGGAGAAGAACTTTAGACTGCTTAGATGTTGAGAGCAACAGAAAGTAGAGATTGGGTCGTACCTATTGGCAGGGGAAGCTAGTAGGTGGTGGCATCTTAAGAGTGAAGGAGCCAAATGGAATTTGGGCGTCGGTTCAAAGTGATCTTTAGGGAGAAGTTTGTGCCTAGAGCGTGCAAAAATGCTAATGCTCATAATTGAGCATTTGAACAAATGGAGAACACTATTGCAGAATTACGAGGGTCCGTTTACCTCAATTTGGCTGAGTATGCGCCACACTTGGTGGCAATGGATGAGATGCACCGCAGATTGAGATTGGCTGAGGCAACGAAATTAAAAGGGTTATTAGGCATTGGTATTGTCGACTATGCTGAGGTGCTTAGATAGAGCAAATTATTTGTGGACAGGACGAGATTGAGAGGAAGAAGTATTTTTGAAATAGCAAGAGGAGACAAATTTTTGGACAGAGGGAACTAGCGGTCAGAAAAAGCAGAAACCTGAGATAAAATCGAGGAATTTTGGGAATAATCCAAAGGGGCAGTGGCACCTGTATTATTGGTGGGACCCATTGTATAACGGGTCCAGTTCGTGACATGTTTTGGAGAGATACAATATATTTCAATTAGTCGAATAAAGTCACAAAGTTTAATGAATTTGAAAGTTTCAAAATGGACATGGATTCGCAAACCTATGAGGGTAGGTGTGATGCCAAAAATTTGAGTTTGTTTGGAAAAATTGTGCACACATATCTTGAAAGTGTTTACCGACTAGATATTTATGCATCCCCGACGCATTTTATTCTTTCCCAACGATGGAGATAAAATGCCAACCATTGTAAGATAATTGATTCCGAAGAATTGGGCATGACGATGGTAAGAAAGAAATATGAGGCATTAAATTGTACCACATGTGTCAAGAATCTACAAATTGGTTTGGTCTGCGCTGCCCCGTCAAATGAGGCATGATCTCTCGCCAATCGTGCGCTTAAGATAAATCTCAAGAGAAGACCAGCGGAGTAGTATAACTCGGAGTACGAGATCAATTCCACAAGGAGTTGCGTGAGCAAAGTCGAAAGGGTTAGAGTTTCCCTCTTCTTCACTCACAAAGGATGAAAAAAATTGCTTTCAAAAAAAAATAAAAAATTTGATTGTTTTGGAAGTGGTCTGATTGTTTAAATTAATTAGCAAGTAAAAGTAAATAATTTGAACTAAGTTGATGGTAAATTAATGCGAAAAGATCTCCGGGATCGATCGTTGCCAACCGATGTTCGATTCTTGGATTCAAAAGTGATAATTTATCTCTCAAATCCTTTGACTTCGCGTGAGTCTTGAATTCGGAAAGATTTAGCAAGGAAATCTTTTATTCATCCAAACGTTTACCATCTTCACGATCAATTCCAAGATTGGATAATTTAGCTACTCATCTCCTCTATAAACACTTTGAAATATTTGAGTCTAAATAAAAATTATAAATAAAAATAGATGAAACGTATAATAACTTAAATACCATTAAAACGTGAAGGCAGATTATGAAGAACATGAAGCACCAAATAAGTAATAATAAAGTACACTACTAAGTAAAAACCACCCCGCTAGTTAGGCGGATGAATCAGAGTATAATAATCATAAGCAATTTAAGCAAATATAAATAGAGATTTAACAGAAAAGAATAACCCTATTTAACCCAGCCTTTCGAGGCGAATAATGGTAAGTCGATAAAACCATCCAGTATGGTGGTAAGTAGCG
>CM018912.1:12176270-12178770 GCA_009663005.1 Actinidia chinensis | reverse complement strand
TAGGAAAATTCAGAATCCCGAATTGGTTATAATTCAAAATTTGATGATCCTTTTTCTGTTTTTTTGAAAACAAACAATCTAAAGAAGTATGAAAAATTTGAAATGAGAAAAAATTGTAATTTTTTCTCATATTAGGTTCAAAAAGTGGGCCAGAGTCGTATATCCGAATCTGATACGAAAAATACGGATTAATCGGATTTGCGTTATATGTTCGAATCTGATCCAAAAAATATAAATCAACTGAATTCGGATTATATGAATTTTCGAATCGAATTTTTGTTATTTCTATTCATCTCGGGTCGAATCTAATTTTTTATCCAACTCCATAGAAAGGCCCACCAATAGCCATATAAATTAGTGATTCTATTTGGACCCAACCGATTTCTCTCCAACTCTACTATGTAATTTGGAAAAATATCACTCATCTCTCTGAAGTTTATAATAATTATAGTTATCTTTCTATAATTTTTAAAATAGTATTAATCTTTCTTATTTTTAAAATTATTATCAAGATTCTCTTATGGAGATAAATTTTTAGCAAAAATAATAAAATTGCCCTTAAATTTAGAACTTCTAATTTTTTTCCTCAATACATCAATTAAAATGAATAAAATAATTTTTTCTTAAAATACCATTTATTTGTAAACTATTCTATTTTTATTTTTTATCAATAATAAATTAAAAATAATAAAATTAATAATATGATTTCAAATAATGAATTACTACAAAAAAAAGACCATCTCTTAGACGTACTCGTTAGAGATTTACAATCTAAAAAACAGATAAGATATAAACGTGAGATAAAAGATACATTGCATGCATATACGAAGAGATACATTACTACAAAATAGAGAACAAATTAGAAATTATAATGATTTTAAAAAAAATTGCTAGTTTGGGAGAAATGAGAGGGGAAAAAATAGATGTTTTAGTTTTTTTGGGGAGTGAATCCCGCTAAAAAATGATCAAATGGCTAAAAAATATACCCAGATTTAGAGTATTTTTGTCAATTGGATAAAAACTTATGTGAGTCTCACATCTTTGAGAAAAAGAAAGTGATAGTTTTGGAGGAAAAAAATAATCTCAGGTGAAATCTTAGCCGTTAGATTAACTGAAATAAATTTCAACCGTATATAGTGGAAGATAGTTTTAAAATTCAAAATGAATTGTGGTTTATAATATAGATTTGAATAAATAAGATTCTTTCAAAGAAAAAAGAGAATTTTTATTAATTTTAATTAGTGTATTGAGAAAAGAATATAAAATTTCCAAAAATAAAGTTAATCTTGTAATATTTAAAAATAATTAGCTCTTGGAGAAAATTTTGATAATAGTTTCAAAAGTTAAGAAGTTTAATGTTATTTTAAAAATTACAAAAAAAATAAATGTATTTATTGAAAAACTCAAGGAAGTCAATAAAATTTATCTCATAAAAAAATGGCGTTAGAGAGAGAGAGAATCACTCCATCACTTTTAGAATCACCCCATCAAAATAGAACCCACTTGGACAGGTTTTACCCAACCCATCCATTGGTGTGTGGACCCAAAAATTAGGTGTAACCGAAGTTGATTCTGATCATGTTCACTCATCTATCTAGCTACCAGTGACAAAGGAATATTACTGACTACTGATTACCGAATATTTGATGCAGCATGACATGAAAAATGGACATTATTTATGATTGTGGCTATGAAAGTTATGTTAACGTAACAAATACATCTGTCATTTGAATAAACATTAAATTACACTCAAATCTCAATTGTTAATGCAGCTCAGCATTCCTAACTCAAATCGCAGTTTTGTCACTAAGAGTGACCTTTCTTAATAGACCGGGCCTGAGGAAGCATTTTGTTCCCAAAATACGGTATTTAAATTGTGTTTGGATTAAGAAATTATGAATGAAAAATATACGAAAAATGAAAGATTTAGAGAATCTAATCATTCTGGAACGATGAATCCTTTAAGTTTTCTATTTTCGTTTCTTATTTTCTCATCAAATCCTTGATTCAAATACAATTTTACGAAGTGAATCGTGGGATCGCTTGCTCAAAAAAATAAGTTAACACAAAAACAAGAAGAAAAATGGTGATAACATAAATAACAACAGAAGTAAAGATTTTCAACAATACTACATATCTAAAAATTTTATCCAGAAAAATACCTATAATATGAAATTTATGAACAAGATTCATTCTGTGTAACCCACATAACACTAAAATTGAATCTACACCATACGTTTCACTTTCTTATAAAAGTTTTGGATAAAATATCGTACAGCTAGCATTAGGCGAATTGTTTTTATTGTTAATTTTATAACTAACTAGTCATCATACAAAAAAGAGGAAAAGCGGAAATGAAGAAAACATTAAAATCGCCCTAATGACCAATACACGGTGTGACACAAACTAGACATGGGAAAGGCATTGTGTGCCTAAAGACTAGTTGAAAACGAGCTGGTTTGGGCCATCAAGTAACTGCACCAATTAAAAAAATATGGGC
>CM018912.1:12156270-12163770 GCA_009663005.1 Actinidia chinensis | reverse complement strand
ATTGTATTGTTTATGGTAGACATGAAATTTCTTTTAGGGTTTTTCAATGCAGAAAACTTTGGTTCTTTTGCTTCTCAAAAACAAATTGCAAAGTTCTGATATTTTTTCTTCTATGTTTTGTTCTTTTTCAGCATAAGGAGTAAGAAACTGTAAACGTATCTCCTCCCCCATCATCTTCTTCTTAAAACCAAATATTGCATGTCTTTTTGTTTCATTCTTTTATCTCTAGAGGGTTAAGATATATTGTTGAAATTAGAATATTTAGAATGATTCACTTCCTAATTAGATTAGGAAAATTTCCAAATTTAAGAATTTATAATAGGTCATGTTGACCATATTGATTTTTTCATTATTCTTAATATTTAGGTTTCCTATTTAGTCTTAGGTTATATTATATATGAGGTTTTTGTGTGTGTGATTAAATAAAAATTAAGTCTTATTAAATTTCTATTTGGTACGAGTACATCTAACCCTAGCCTCACTCTGCCTTTACAGCCAGTCCAAACCTTAAAACCCAACAGCCCCAAAGCAGCCACCCCCCCCCCCCCACCCCAACTCTGCGCAGCCACAAACATTCAGGTAAGATAAATGGCGGGGGAGATACACTAATGAGTTTTCGTGCTGAAACTTAATAAAGGTTATCCTAAGTTGAGTTTTGTGCAAATCACGTTGTCCTTTACACTACTGACGCAAAATGGGGTAGCTGAGCGTAAAAAATTGTCTAGTATGTCAGTGGATTCAGGTCTCTTACGGGGTTTATGCGGAGTTCCTAGTATTTTTGGCACATGTCTGTTCTCATGCTACCTATTATCATCGGAACTCCCAGGCGGTACTACAAGGCAAGGGCCTACTCTCCCATATCCTTTAGCCTATTAGTACCTTATTTCCTATTATTCCTCGCGTCTTTGGTGCACTTGTTGTTCAAAATCGAAGCCCCACCCGTACCAAACTTGATGATAACGCGTACGTTGTATATTTCTCGGTTCCTCGAGTCCAAGGGGTTATAGGTGTTATGATCTGTCACTCGTCCTATGTATCAATCGTTAGATGTCACGTTTTTGGAAACTGTTCCATTTTTTTCTTAATCCTACTCTTTCAGGGTCCTAGGCTGAGATCCTTGCGGCAGAGACCCATACCTCCTCGTCCACTTCCTATACTTGAGCCTCCCTCATCTCCTCCTTACACCAAAGTGCTCCCTGCCCCCGATTGCATATCAGGACCCCAGTCCCCACGCTCAGGTCCTTCAAGCATCTTCTCTTAGGGGTCAGGTAGTCTCCTCCTTTAGTTTCTGATATTCCACACCTCGGTATCCCACGCGGGTTAGTCGTCCCCCCTCCCGTTTTCTTATTTTCAATAGTACAAACATTCCTAGTGCCCAATATATGTCTTACCACGGTCTTTAGATTCCTATAAGTCTTTTCTTAGTCAGGTTCGATTCGATTCGATTCCTCGCTCAGTCCATGAAAGGCTCTCTAGAATTCTCTGATTGGTTTTTTTTTGGCTGTCTGCCATGAAGGCGGAGATGAGGCTCTTCAGCACAATCAACAACTTGGGATCTTGTTTACTTTGCCAAAAGGAGAAACGACTGTTGGGTTTGTAACTGGGTGTTCAGGTCAAGTATTGGCGGATTGGCATCAGTTGATCGATAAAGGCTCGCCTGTTGCTAAGGGTTTTACTCAGATTCCGGATAAGATTTTGGTGGCTACGTTCGTCTTCTGGTTCCCTTGTTGCTTCAATCGTGGCCTTTCCCAATTGGATGTCAGAATTTGCTTTCCGTAATGGTGATCTCTCGGAAGGAGACTATATATATGGATCCACCTCCAGGTTTTCGGAGAGTCGGGATAGTATTTGGGGAATGGTTTGCGCCTCCGAAATCTATCTAGGGCCTTAAGCAGTTCCTCGGGCCTGGTTCCACCGCTTCAGTGAGGCGTCTTGCTAGGATTTTTTAAGCAAGTGTCACTTAGATCATACTTGTTTTATTCGTCGTCAGCTAAGGGTCGGTCTGCATTAATATCTCAGTTTATGTTTTGATGATATTATATCACGGGAGATGACGTTTATGCAGGGTTCAGGTGTTGAAATGTGGGTTCAAGAAAGATTCTTGACATTAAGGATCTGGGTCCTCTTCACACTTCCTTGGTATTGAGGTTGCTCGGTCTCGCCAGGTATCTTCTCTCCAGCGAAAGTATTTCTTGATCTCATTAGGATACAGTTATGGTTAAGATGTAGACCTGCATCTACGCCCATGGTACCAAATTTGAGAATCAGCAGAGTCAGCGGGAATGTTGCCAGATCCATCTATCTATCAGCGACTTGGGGTCGGCCTCAGTTATTTGCGAATACAAAGACCGATCTTACATTGCTGTCAGTATTGTAAGCAAGTTTTATGCACTCGCCCGCCGTACCTCTCTCTAGATGCTGTTTGTATCCACATCCTCGGGTACCTTAAGTGTGTCCTGGTCGTGGATTGTTCTAAATAAGTCCGGAGTCCAATCGGGCCCTCATTGCTTACAGATACTGACTATGCGGGGGCTAAGAGTGATGACGCTCTACTTTTGGTTTTTGTACCTTTCATGGTAGTAATCTCATATCTTGAAAAGTAAGAAGCAAGTTGTTGTCTCTCGAATCATATGCTCGAAGATGGTATCGTGCCATCATGACTCAAGGAACAAGTGAATTCTTGGCTTCGTTCCCTTCTAACCGAGTTTTTAGGCTTCTCAATGACAGACTCATCTTACCTATTGTGACAAATAAGTCAGCCTATTATGTTAATCATCGAGCTCAATCCTTCATGACGAGAACAAAGCACATTGAAGTGATATGCACTTCATTCGGGGAAAAAGTTGCTCAGGGGGTATCACTCCTAGCTTTGTTCCATCATATGCTCAGACTGTGATATGTTCCTAAGTCCATTGGACCGTTCATTTGCTGAAGTCATATCTTGTCAAGCTGGGGACTCGTCGATATCTTCGCCTCAGCTTGAGGGGAAGTGTGTGGAAATTAGAATATTAGAATGTTCACTTCATAATTAGATTAGGAAGATTTCCCAATTTAGGAATTATCATAGGTAATGTTGACCATTATTGATTTTTTTATTTCTTCTACTTATTTAGTTTGCCTATTTAGTTTAGGTTATATTATCTATTGAGGTGTTTGTTAATAAAAATAAGCCTTTCTAAATTCTATTATATCATAGAAAAGTACGAAGTTTGTTAGCTGTCCAGAAGCAGTTCAGGTCTGTTTCGGGGTAAATTGAGATGAAAAATAGAGAATGGTTTGTAGGAAATGATTTATAATAGCTTCTGATTGTTTTTCTAGTTTCTTAGTTTCTGTCCTCTGTTTTATGTTTTTCAAGAAGAAAAAACAAAAGAACATTGAAGGCTTCCAAAAAAAATGGTTGTAATGTGGTGTCCACTTAAGTAGTTAAGTCTCTGTTCTTCTCTTTAATTTGTTTGGATTTGTTTGGGTTTATTTGTTTATCTTCCGCTTGCTGGTGTTCATTCTTGAACGTAACTAGTAATCCTGCTTTTGATGGAATATGGATTAATGGTTGTATGTACATTATGCAAGTGTTGTAAATATTGTTCATCGTCCACTTGATTGGGCTCACTGGATTGTATTGAATTAGGTCTAGTGCTGATGAATCCCTCCTTTTAAGAGAAATTCATATCTACTCTTAGCTTGTGATTTTTGTATAGTTTCTTAGTTTGTCTCCTTTGTTTTTCTAGAAGAGAGAGAGAGAGAGAGAAGGTTTTTAGGTTTGTTTGAAACTTGTGGAAAGAAAGAGAAAAAGATAAGAAAGTAAATGAGGAAGAAATTTCAAGGAAGTTTGTCGTTTTCTTTTGTTTGACTTTCCTAAGAAAATGAAATGAAGGAGAAATATATTTCTTTTGTGTGGTTTCAAAAGAAAGAGGAAAGAAAATAATGAAATTTTTCCTGTCAAACTGTGTTTTTAAATAGCAGTATTTTGAAGCTTCCAATTTGGTGTCAAGCAAAGTTCTTTTCAAATACTTCAAATTCTTGTTTCTTCTTCAGAAAAATCATCAATTTTCCTCTTTTTGTTTTTTCTCTTTCTTTTCTTGGGTTCCAAACACGGCCTTAGTTTTCTTTGGTTCATTTGTTTATCTTCCACTTGGTTGTGTTGATTTGGTACATTACTTCATTCTTGAACGTGGCTAGTGTTCTTCCTTTTAATGCAATGGTGGAATATATGTATATTATGCAAGTGTTATGCAATCATAAATGCTACTTCGTCTAACACTTGATTGGATTTGTGACCTACTAGATTGAGTTTAATTAGGAATATTTCTGATTAATTTCTCTTTTACCCTTCAACTCATTTGATCTCTAGGCAAATACTCCACGCAAGCGGCCATGATGTTACTTATGTTGGTTTTAAGATGCATCTAGAATATACATCATTGTGGCATGTGAGTTTTTACTTGTTTGACAATTGTGAGAACTATTTTATTCCAAAGAAATTGTTATTGCCCTCTTAAAACACAAAAGTACCAAGTTTGGCAAGTCTCTCTTCTTCTGTTTCTTTAAATTCTTTGAGTTTGCTTGCTTTTAATGGAATTGTTGTATGTATGAACAGTGTGCAAGTTTCATACTGTTATAAAAGTTGTTCATCTTCCACTTGATTGGGCCCACTGGATTTTATTGAATTAGGACTGATGGTAATCACTCCTCTTTTTTTCCAACTCATTTGATCTCTTAGAGCCCACTTATAATAATATATACAAATATTTTTATGTTGTGTTCCCACCATATCCATATCTTAATTTGTTTAGAATCTCCGCGTTCGGTATTCTGTTTCTTTGATCTTTTAGTAAATGCACAGTCTACCCTTGTCATCAATATGATCCCTCGATGAACTGCTTCAGGTCCATTGAAAAGGCTCGCTACATTTTCATAATGTGGCTGCTAGTAGTGGCCCAAACAATAAGAAACATAATAAAGCATTACTTTAAGATGCTAAGCACAACATTTAGCATAGTGCTGACCTTATAATTTCTGCAAGCTGACCAACAGAAGCATATGAAGAACTAATGCTTTGATGATATAAGAACAGTAACAGAAATTTCAACATCTTGACAGCCAGCAGAATCTAAATTATTTCATAATTTCCTAGGAAACACAACTTGATGCAACTGCAAAAGAAAATCCATTAAATTAAGTAAAACGATAAAATTATGTCTCTTACCATAATTGAGACTCGCAATCCAACTCTGATAAGATTGTATGGCCTCCTTGGATATAAAGCAAAATCTTCACTGTCACACCTTTTCACAATCAGGTATAGGATGACATTATTTCTTGGTATGACAGCTTGACGTGGTTGTGTATGAATTATTCTTTAGAGAGATATTCATGCCTACTCTTAGCTTCTGATTGTTTTCTAGTTTCTCTCCTCTATTTTCTGTTCGTTCAAAAAAAAAAAAGGAGAATATTTCCTTAAAAATGGTTGTTATGCGGTTTCCGCGTCAGTCTCTTCTTTTTACATTCTTTTTGGTTTATTTGCTTATGTTCCGCTTGATGGGTATGCATTCGGTACATTACTTCATTATTGAACACGACTTGTAATCTTGGTTTTAATGGAATGGTTGTATATGTGCGTACTTGCATTCAGAAATGTTGTTCACCTTCAACTTGATTCCGCAGATTGCATTGAATTCTAATCCTCTTGTGTTTGCATATTGTAGCAGCAGGACGTGACTTTTCCCCAGGAGGCATGCACTCACTATCAGGCCATGTACCAGCAGTTCATGGCAGGGGAGATCACCTCGGAGCACTTGGCACTGATGCCGTACTACGTCTCGGTCAGAGAGGACTCAAGTGGGAATGAAAAGAAGATCATAATGGTGAATAACACGGAGGGCTTCTTTGTCGAGAAGCGGAGGGTCAGGATCCGGCACAAGGCCGTGACCACTTCCTCCTGGTTGTAGAGCAGGTACGTCTCGTTCACCAGTCTTGGTGGTCTTCCTCAGGACTCGTGCCCTCCACAGTTTCTTGTAGAGCAGGTATGTTTCGTTCACCAGTCTTAAGAAAAAGCGCTTCTTCGGTTGCTTTAGTATTTAGTTTTATATTTATGGATATCGTAATATAGTATTTATATAATAGACATTAAGATTTGAGGGCACAAATTTAAGTTTCCATTTCTATACATAGCAATGATAGGTACACACTTAAATATAGGTGTGTACAAGACACACCCATTTTTTATATCTCACAAACACAGTGGGACTCGCCCTAATTAGGGTTTTTAGGACGGGTCTTACTGTGTTTGTAAGATACATTTTGGGTGTGTTCAAGACACACCCATTTTTAAGTGTGTACCTATCATTTTTCTTCTATACATGTATGGTCTTACTGAACTCAGTAGTTGAGAAGTAATGTAAATACACATGGTTTATTTTTGGATTTAGAATTTATGCAATTATCAGATTTACACATGTATTGCAATTGTCATTTGTGTTTTTTTTAAGGACCATCAAGAGATTTATCAACAGATCACCATAGTTATAAAACCGAACTGAATCGACCGGTTCAACCAGGAATCGGACCATAAACTGGTACGGTTTAATTAATATACCGAAAATGCATATGAACCGAATTGAATCGATCGGACCGGCCGGTATTTAGTGAACCAACAGATTTTTGAAAAAAGTAAAAAAAACACAAATTGCACAAGATTTAAAACTATTTATGTTTTTAAAAAACATGTTTTTAATGTTTTTTTGATAAAAACTAAGAAAAAATAAAATAAAATCTTAAACTGAAAGTCAAGAGATGAAAAAAAAAAAAGGAAGAAGGGAAGAAAAACAAAAGATAGCGTAAAATAACGCACGTTTTCTCTGTCTTACATTGGGTATTTATCTTTAGATTTTATTATATGGAAATGATTCTCACTCCAAAAAAATGATATCTACACTCCAAAATAGGAGTGTAGAAAAAATAAAAATAAAAGGTTACACAAATAATGACATTATTAATCTTAATAATACACATTTTGATAGGCTTTACGTTTTTTCGTTTAAATATAAAAATCCAATAAGTAATAGTTTAAATATTAAATTGGAAAGAAAAAAAAGTCTTCTTGAATACTTTTATAATTATATATTTTTGTGCTTTCTTTTATATGTATTTATTATTTGTACTTATGTTGAATTATTGTATAAAAAAAAAGTATTTTTAACTTATTTATAATTTTTAATAATTATTTTTATTTAAATATATTTTTATTATTTATTTATTATATAACTGGTTGAATTACGGTTGAACCAGTGAACTATTAAACCGATACTTTAACTGGTTTAATCTCCGGTTCGGTTCTGATAACTATGTAAGACACTTCGTTTCTTTGAAAAATTATGCAATTTATAAGTCAGATCAACTTTTGGGTATATTACAGTAATCTTTCCTAAGGTTTTTTATAACTTCAGTAACTTCTCCTGTAATTTCCAAAATGAAATTAACCTCCCTTGTACTTCACATGCC
>CM018912.1:12148770-12151270 GCA_009663005.1 Actinidia chinensis | reverse complement strand
ACCATGAACCGGGGACTGTTTAAAATTAAAATAACGTAATGCATATGAACCGGATTGAAACCGGTACGTATTTTGGAAACCATGAACTGGACGGTATTTGTGAACGAGCCGTTTTTTTGAACGAAGTAAAAAAAAAACACAAATATTGAGTGGGCCTGTGATTTTTAATTTTTAATTTTGTGATTTTTTTTGGTTTTGATTTTGGTATTTTATTTAGAGTAGTATATGTTTTAAAACTTTCTTTTTAATACAATAAAAAATTGAGTGCAATTAAAAAAAAAAGAAGTACAAAATCACTATCTTTAAATATTTAATATATTATCTTAGATATATTGAGATACTTCCATTAATCAAAACCATAATCTTAATGTACTAAAATAAAATAAAGATAAAAAATAAAAAGTATATGGACGAAAATATAGTAAAAAAATAAAAGGCAACACACAAATAATGCACAGTATTATCTAATATATGCACATTATTGCAAGTTTTTATTTTTTCTTTTAAATATAACATACTAATAAGTAATAGTTTAAAATATTAAATTAGAAAGAAAAGAAATCCTCTTGAATATTTTTATAATTTATATTTTTTACATTTCTTATCCTTTTATAGGTATTTATTATTTGTATATGTTAATTATTGTAATAAAAAATAGTATCTTTAATCCAATTATATTTTGTAATGATTATTTTGTTATTTAAATATATTTTGATTATTTTATTTATTATATAAAACCTGTTGAACTTGAAACACTGAACATTGAACGATGGCCTTGATCGGTTCAATCACCGGTTCGGTTTTGATAACTAATGCTCCAGAGGCTTACCTTGGAGGTGTTCCATGTATCGGTTTAAAACCATGTTTATCCTGGGAGAAAAACTGTCGACAAGTCGATCTACAACAAACCCTCACGTAGGTGCAGCGTCTTTCTTAAGGAGATTGTGTTTGCAGGACTCAGCTCGTAAATCTGTTTGTATCTCATTCCTTATTTTATATTTTTATAATTATAAATTCAATTTTATTTTATATGCAATTGCTATCAATGAAAATTATTCTTTAAAATTCTGTGTTTGCCATAATTTTTTCCAACATTCGGGACTGTTGAATCCTTTAACTTTTTTATTTTTTTTCCTCATCAAACTCTTAATCCAATCAAAATCTAAAAATTACATGAAATTGTTTTAGGGTCCAAATTGGACTATTCCCTAATTTACCTTGTGCAACTAACACACATTTCATGTGACTTAATAATATTTTACTTCAATATTGGAATGTTGAAATTTTCATGAATATAATGGGCTGTCCGCAATTCCCTTTCAATATAAATAAATAGTAATAGCTTTATTACTTTTGCAAGGCATACGATTCGTTATGCATGTTCTACATTGTTATATTTAGCTAAATTTTAGGTGGGGCTAGCTTAATTTATTTGACCTATGAAGCTACACAAAATTAAAGATCATGATGGCTCTTAATTTGTCTCCTCCTAAAAAAACTAATAAAAGGTTGTATTTGGATACAAAATTTAAAAAATAACTTGTGAAGGAAAAAAAAAAGTAAAATAAATAAATAACTCTGAACGATTTGATCAATTAATTTTTTTTTCTTTTAATTTTTTTATGGGCCAAATTCTAGATACATGCATTATATCTATATATATGGTATAATGATTGAAAGCATAGATGCAAATAGACTTATATTTTATTATCAAAAAAAATTAAAGTTAATGAATTGGCCTAGATAATGGACCATTTATAGGGAATGTGATTGGATTGCAAGATCAATCCCAATGCATAGAAGGCACTACAACAAATCATATCACACTCATTCCATTTTGTTTGATAAAAAGGTGATAGGTTCTATAATCTTAAAAAATTTAGTCCATAAATTGAAAAGTATCAAAGTGTATATTTCTAAGTATCAAAGTTCTATGATGGAATCAGAGTTCATTACACTAGGTAAGGTGAATAAAGAGGCCAAGTGGCTACGCCAGTTTTTGAAGGACATTCTAAGATGGTCGAAACCTGTGTTTGCGATTACCATCCATTGCGATAATCAATTTGCGATTAGTATGGCACATAGTACTATGTATAATGGTAAGTTTAGACATATTCATCATAGACATAATACCATTAGACAACTGCTTTCAAGTTGAATTGTCACTATTGACTACGTGAGGTTAAAGGATAATATCGCGGATTCACTTATCAAAGAGTTAACCCGAGAGCTAGTTAATCAAGCATCGAAAGGAATAAGTTTAAAGCCTATGAAAGAAAAAGGTATCGTGAAGGAAAACCTTACCGATAAGGTTAAGCGTTGGCTTTTAATGACTATTTGCACTGGTAAACCAAGCTGGGTATGGTGATATACTCATGATAAGAAGTCACCTATGTGAGTATGAAGGGGGCCACTTCTTTGAGAATATAGAAAGGCAAAATTCTCGAGAAAATACTTACAGAATAAGAAGAGTTCTCCATGGCCGAAATGGACATGACAG
>CM018912.1:12141270-12143770 GCA_009663005.1 Actinidia chinensis | reverse complement strand
TCCCCTTGGGGTCAACAACAGTCTTGCCCTTCTTATTGGGTAAGTTGGTGCTCCCCTTTTTATTTGGTGAGGTGGTAGAGGCATCCTTGGGACATTTCTCACAAATGACCACCCCATTCGCCAGAGTGGACCTCGCCACTGAGCCTTCACTCTTGAACTCCTTGAGGTTTTGGCCAAGCTTTTTCAGGCTAATCCTCCGTGACATAGCTGCACAGAGAACCCGACATCAGTAGAAGGGAGAGGTGAAACCCTTGAAAAAAGAGATACTACCATCTGATCTAAGCTCAAGGGGAGCCCTAGTTCCAACTAGGACTCCAATCTAGACTCTGAGCTAGGACTCAAACTAATCGGTCCTAGGTCTAAGATGAGGTCTCAGACCTTCCCCCCTGATCACCTTAGCAAGGTTAGGTCGGGAACGTGGGGTAATATCCTCCTGATTTCCTTCCTAATGGTTCCCATATATTCTACTAATGCACCTCGAGGGCTTTAATTCTGGGGGTGTTCATCTTGGGAATGGCGAGACTCACCCTTGTCGCCCTTCACCGGAGCAGTTTTGCTAGCGGGTACATCCTCGCCCTTGTCCATTGGCTTCGACGAGAAATCGAAGCTTTGGAAGAAGATCTTAGATCAGAGGATCACTTTGACCAGTAGATCTTTCCTCCGATCGAGTTCAGAATCTCGTTAAGCCTTTCTTGCTCGTCCTTTAACAGCTGGGGCACCTTATTATAACGCTTTCCTGAAAAAATATCGACCAATCATTAGTCATACAAAGGCTAGGTTTCACATAAAAAAAAATAAAAGTAATGCCAGTTAAGGAACAAGATTGACCTGAGGTACCCCATGACCTTGGAACTCTTGGAGCCCCAGCTTCCTGAGCAAACCCTTTGGGGAATTTCCAGTATACCCCGAGACGAAGAAAATTTTCCCTTCCATCCCTTGACATTACTATGGTATTCCCCAAATAGGGTCTTCTTCGGCCTAGCCCTGAAATACGGCCACCCAGAATTTGGCTTTGGGTTCTTGTAAAGGCCAAACAGATTTTAAAACTCAAAAAGAGAGAGAGCGGTCTTGTGGTATCATCACAATACTACTGAGCATACAACACTGCACCATGCGTTGGGGACGAGCTAGGCTGGATAGTTGTTGTAGAAATACAAAATCATCCTAATTGAAGGATGAATGGGGAATCAGAGACCTGCATGAAAGGCGGGTTAAGATATATCATAGAAAAAGTACGAAGTTTGTTACTCTCTAAGAGCTGTTCATTTCTTTTTTCAGGGTAAATTGGGAGAAAATATAAATGGTTTGTAGAAATAATTTATAAAAGCTTCTGATTGTTTTGCTAGTTTCTTAGTTACTCTCCTCTGTTTTATGTTTTTCAAGAAGGAAAAAAAACAAACATTGAAGGCTTCCTAAAAAAATGGTTGTAATGTGGAGTCCACAAGTCTGTCTTCTTCTCTTTAATTTGTTTGGAATTGTTTGTCTTCTGCTTGTCGGTGTTCATTCGTCTCTTCTTCTTCTCTTATCTCTTCTTTAGGGTTGTTTGAAACTTGTGGAAAGAAAGAGAAAAAGAAAAGAAAGTAAATGAGGAAGAAATTTCAAGGAAGTTTATTATTTTCTTTTGTTTAATTTTCCTAAGAAAATGAAAAGAAATGAAGGAGAAATAGCTTTATTTTGTGTCGTTTCATAAGAAAGAGGAAAGAAAATAATGAAGTTTGTGCTCTCAAACTATGTTTTCAAATAGGAGTACTTCGAAGCTTCCAATTTGGTTGTGTTTGATTTAGTACATTACTTCATTCTTGAACATGGCTAGTATTCTTGCTTTCAATGGAATGGTGGAATATATGTACATTATGCAAGTGTATTAGATTGCATTTAATTAGGACTATTGTTGATTAATTTCTCTTTTTCCCTTCAACTCATTTGATCTCTAGGCAAATACTCCAAGCAAGCAACCATGATGTTGTTACTTTATGTCAGTTTAAAGATGTGTCTAGTATATACATCATTGTGGCATGTGAGTTTTTACTTGTTTGACAATTGTGAGGACTATTTTATTCCAAAGAAATTGTTATTGCCCTCTTAAAACACAAAAGTATCAAGTTTGGTAAGTCTCTCTCCTTCTGTTTCTTTAATTTTTTTGAGTTTACATGCTCTTAATAGAATTGTTGTATGTATGTACATTGTGCAAGTTTCATACTGTCATAAAAGTTGTTCATCTTCCACTTGGTTGAGCCCACTGAATTTTATTGAATTAGGACTTATGGTAAGTTTATAATCACTCCTTTTTTTTCCCAACTCTTTTGAGCTCTTAGAGGCCACCTATAATAACATATACAAATATTTTTATGTTGTGTCCCTGTTGTATCCATAACTTAATTTAGAATCTCCGTGTTCCGTGTTATGTGTCATGACCTTTTAGTAAACGCACAGTCTACCCTTGTCATCAATATGATCCCTGAATGAATTGCTCCAAGTCCATTGAAAAGGCTTGCTACAT
>CM018912.1:12133770-12136270 GCA_009663005.1 Actinidia chinensis | reverse complement strand
TGCGCGTGGCATTGCGTGGGACCTCCATCTGGCGCGTGTGCGCGTGTTGAGACGGGATCTCACTCGCCGATGATCAGGCGGCGTGTGAGGGCGCGTCGCGACTCCCATTTTTCGATGGGTTTGGTGCTCGGAGTTTTGTATCGAAAGAGAACAACATGTACAATCAGAAGTAATTTGAGCACTTCCACAGACACGCGAATTCGACCTAGGCTCCGAATCGCACTTACAACCTAGGTTGTACCAATTGTGTGCTAAAACGGAATCAAAGAGACACATCCACAAAAGACTAAAGATTTACGTGGTTCGACCAATGATGCCTATGTCCACGGAGAGAAATCAACAATCCACTATAGAACGCATGGATTACAATTGAGGAGACTCGGATTCTCTCAACTCACACCCTCTCTTAATAATCTCTTTTTCTCTTGCTCTCAATCTCACCTCACAGCACTCTGTCTCAGCCCACAGCACAACGCACGAACATCTAAGCACCCTACTCTTCCTTTATAGACCAGGGAAGGAGGTGGTAACTCCTAACAGAATACCTAATCATTATCCTAATCTACCTAAGAAAACAAACAGATAAATACTCTCAAAGAGTTTCTAGATAACTCGAGATTTCACCTTACATGGACACTCTATATAACTCTACCAGGCTTTAGCTTGGCCTACTGGACTTGGACTCATCTCAAGTGGCTTGGACATCTCAGATGGGCTAGACTCAACAATCTCCCCTCCATGCCTAGTGAGGGTAATCCGATATCTTCCAGTTTGTCCATCTTGACAGCTTTTCTGATGCCAGCTCCTCATAGGATCCTGCAAGCAGCATCCTGAGATACCTTTGCCTCATCAACGGGCTACTCTACTTCCCACCGAAGTGTATGCACCTCCACACCGCAGTGCCTGCCATCCTTCTCACCGATATGCCCTGCACCCCACACGCGCGGTGTCGCCACAGTATGCATCACTTTGTCGAGTTGTTGTGACTCCATCTCTCATTCCTTGGCGCCAACTGGAGAGATCACCGCCACTAATTCAAATCTAGAGCGTCAAAGAAACTCGTTTCGGCACTCACTGCGCCCTTCGCTGTTACAGCTTCTCAAAATTGATTGGTCTCTTTCCTATGGCCCTTCTCTATAGACATCTTGCACTAGTTGGCACCACTCGTATCTGGTCCGACTCTTCATACATATTCCCAAGCCGCTCCTGCGCTCTGTACCATTCTAGATCCTCCAGGTAGCCATTACATCTCCTCCAATACCCCTCCGCTTGCTTTGAGCTACCTCGGTTCAACGGTTGCTTTCCTTGTCCATTCTTCTCGCTAATACCACTTGACCATGTCGGACAGTGCTCCTCCTGTCTGAACACTTCCCTCCATTGGATAGCCCTCCGTCTTTCTTTCCCCACAACATCTCCTTATTTCCCTTGGAACCTCTTAGAGTTCCCTCACTAGTGTCAAAGTTGCATCCTTTGAATTTACCTCCCAATAGAAAACAATTTTTTGTATATTAGGACATGCCATACCTCCGTCAACGTTACAGACCTCCGTTTGCCATGCGGAATCGCTGACCCTTTTGCAATAACTCTGCTAGCTGTGTTGTTCCCATCTATCTACGTCTCTCGCATGGTGCATAATGTAAGAGACCCTCTCTATCTCTGCACAAGTGGTAAGCACTTCCTGAATGAATACCCAATTGACCTTTCCTCTTCCGATGCTGCTAGAAGAAACGTCACTCTCATCCACAGCCATCACTATTGTTCCTGCTGTCTCTGAAGACTGACCCTGTACTTTATACTTTGGGTAATCCTCTTGATATGCCCCTCCTAGTCCAATAAAAAGCACCTACATTGCGACCTTCGTCGATGACCTCCCAGTCGCCCTTTTTCAGTATCCTATGATGACCTTTACTCCTACCTTGACCTCGACCTCTTTTCCTCGCCTCCCTCTGAGACAGGGCCTGCGCTCACTCTGATCTGATTGTCCCCTCTCGCTCTTCGAGCCTCTTCATTGTACAGGGCATCCATGACCATACTTGTAGTAACTTTCATTCGCGCTGATTGCGAGAGAAACCACCATATCTTCCCAATTCTCGGTGGGGGTGGGGGGAGGCGGGGGGGGGGGGGGTGCGGAACGGTGCAAGGCAGTTGTCGCCAGGGGGATAAGCCGACAAGCCATGGGGTGTGGTAAGTAACTCAGAAGCATAAGGCCCTGCATCTATCATCAAATGTAGGTCAACAACTGTCACTGATTGACCAACTTTCTGAAACTCCTCACTGTTCCGCCACTGCTCCCTCTCTTTGAGCTTAAAATTCAAAAGCCTCTTCATCATAAGGTTTTGTTCTAAATGTCTTTTTTTTGCCTGTACATCTCCTCCAACTTAATCGCATACCTCATAAGCACTCGTCTCCTGTCTACATGATGGAACACCTCATGTCCAATGCATTGTCCTGATTAGCCGCAATCGTCTTCCTATTTATCTTCCTCCATTCTTCATCCTTT
>CM018912.1:12128770-12131270 GCA_009663005.1 Actinidia chinensis | reverse complement strand
CTGACCAAATATCTGCTCTCCACTCATCTCACGGAACTAGAAAAGTATATTAATTTTTGATTAACTAAAAACAAAAAAACTCAAAAAACAATGTAGCTAAGAAAAACTTTGATGACCCTTTCTCTATGCTTTCAATCATTATACCATATAGATATAATGCATAGTTTTTTATTAACTGAAACAAAAAAAAACTCGAAAAATAATGTAGCTAAAAAAGATCCATGTGTGACTCTTTATCTATGCTTTCAATCATTATACTATATAGATATAATGCATGCATCTAGAATTTGGCCCATAAAAAAAAAGAAAAAAAAAATTAATTGATCAAACGGCTCAGAGTTATTTATTTAATTATTTATTTTACTTTTCATATACATTTCCATTCTTGAGAAAACTAGAAATATAAATATTTTGATCAAATTTGAAAAAGATTACATTGAAGACAAAATCTTAAAAGAATAAAATTTTGGTAAAAAAATGAAAAACTCAAACCAACACAACTATATTTAAGCTAATTAAGTTAGTCCAAACATAAAAAACTCAAACTAAAACAACTATATTTAAGCTAATTAAGTTAGTCCAAACTAAGCTTTGGTCATAAGTTCCCTTTTTTTACTTTTTTATTTTTTTTTTGGTACAAAAGATTATACATCTAATATGATGTCAGACGATACTGGTTACTTGTAGAGAACAAAAGCAATGATTAGTTGAAACTCAGAAGAAGGGGGTAGAGGTGTTTTCAACATTGGCTACCAAAATTCCATATTAATTGTCATTTATTCAAAAGAGACACTTTTATTAAAATTAGCGTTAACTACACTTTGTTCCCTTAAAGTTTGATCCATTCTCACTTTGACTCTCAAACTAATGATTTTCTCACATTGCCCCTTAACTTATCATCTCGTTTGCAATCAGCCCCAATCAATAAACTCTGTCTAGTAATTAACGGAATATACCACGTGGTTTGGATGTTGGGTAAAACCAGTATCCAAGCCCTCAACAGTTAACACCACACCCCAAAACCTGGGGATCCTCCATCCCCGATTTCAGACCTTGACCATCGCCCATGGATTGCCACAACCACAACCCTGTTTATTCCAGATCGAGATAAAGAGAGATTGACATAGAGAGAGGGGGAGGCTTCGTCGTCCCCGTCATCAGTGGCGTCATCTTTTCTATCTCTATGCCGCCGCCGGCGGTGTTGCGAATCAAGTAGGATTAGTCTCACTCCCCCTCTGTCTCTCTCTGATCTATCCCTCTATCCTCTCTCTTTCCCTTTCTAGTTAAGTAGTGATGGCGATGGTGGAGGTTGGTTTAGGTGGAAATGGTTGTGGCGGTGGGGGTGGGGTGGCGGCTCTATTGGGGTTTGGATGGTGGATTGGTGTCTAATTTAGGCAATGGTAGTGGTGGTGCTGGTGGTTTGGCAGTGGTGGTAAGAGGTTTAGGTGTAGGGGTTAGGATTAGAGTTAAGGTTAGGGTTACCACATGTCATTTTCTGTTAAAATATTTGATGGAATTAGTGATTGGCCTTAATCGCAAATGAATTAATAGGTTAGGGGCCAATGTGAGAAAAATTCTAGTTTGAGGGACAAAGTGGGATGATTATACTTTACGGGCAAAGTTTAAGTTAATCCTTAAAATTACTATAAAGCATAGTTATCAGAACCGAACCGGACATTGAACCGGTCAAGCACCGTTCACGGTTGCACTGGTTCACCCACCGTTCAACCGGTTCAACCGGATTTACAATTAATAAATAATAAAATTAGATTTTTTTATAATACTAAAAAAAAATATTTTTTTTACCCATCATAGTAAAAAATTAATCCAATATAAAAACTGATTAAAAAACTAAAAACTCAATTCAAATTTTTGGGGTCACCCTGTAAAAATTAAAAACTTCAATTCAAAATTTTTGAGGTCAAATTGTAAAATTAAAACTTTAATTTTTCTGTTAAAAAATCGGCCGGCTTCAACCGGTTAAAAAAACCGGCCGGTTCATAAAAAATCGGTCGGTTCAACCGGTTCAATTCGGTTTTTCGCTTGCAATTTCCGATAAAATATTGTACCGAACCGTTTAGTTTCCGTTGAACGGCCCGGTTCAGTCCGGTTTTAAATAACTTGCTATTAAAGTGGTTCTCCATAATGTCGACGTGTAGGGGTTTGTACAGCTCAATTTACAACAATTCAGTGTGGAGATGTCACCATTTTGGACTTTTCCTGTTTCACGTCCCATACAACTATTTCCACCCCTTCTTGTACTGTTTTTTTTACTTGATTGTTCTTCCATTTTCCATTTTCCATTTTCCATTTTCCCATAACAACTCCAATGAGTGATTGGAAAAAAAGAAAAAAAAAGTCAAAGGAATGCTAAAGTACAAAGGTAAAATTAGGAATATTAAATATGTACTGTGTCTTTCAATGAGTGAAAGCAAAGCAAATTAGCTTAAAAAGGTCATCACCGCACCATCCCCTTTTCCTTGAAGAATAACCAAATTTT
>CM018912.1:12121270-12123770 GCA_009663005.1 Actinidia chinensis | reverse complement strand
ACAGCTTTCTCAAACTCTGGAACTTGAGTGCTCATTTCAAAAACATTAGTCAACATGTTTTCTTGAAAAAGATCAATCACATATAAGTATATAGATTTTCACAATATCGACAACATGAATGGATAAATAATATAAACATACTCAGCACAAATGGTCTAACACTTGCTACACTCAGCGTGGTTCTGAGGGAAGGACCCTTAGTGCAGATCAACATTCGTAACATAAACGGTATACACGGGCAACTTCCAATCGGTTGAGAAAAACCTCCAATTAGTTCAATATGAATAGAGGCCTAAAATCGACTTGTTCAATCGGTCGAACGTGTAAGTTTGATTGGTTCAAGTTAAATAGATGCTTCAACTGCATTGTTCAACAAATGCTAGCCGTGCACGACTGCTTAAGGTCGTAGCATATCAACTCAACATCAACCGATCAAGGCCAAACTACACACGACTGACCATGAGCTCAAATCTAAAATTTTTAAAAATGAGGGGTAAAATCATAATTTTAAAAATATGGGGTACAATTATAATTTTTCTAAAAAGTCTAGATAAAGATATAATTCTCCAAATTTAGAGTAGAATCTGTAATTATCAAAATTATAGAAAAATCTATAATTACAGAATCTTTTTTAGGTAAAATTTATAATTTTCCAAAATTTGGGGTTCAAAATGTAATATCCTAAAATTAGAAATATCTGTAATTTGCAAAAAGATCAGGACAGAGCTACAGATTCATATGAGGTGGCTATTGGTCTCCTCTTTCTCCTTCTCTCTAAGCCCGCCCTTAGATATTTGTGCCCTATTTTTAACCTGCAAAGTTATTTCTTTTGTCTCAAACTTGAGCCTGTTCTCACAAAATAAACAGAGCTCTCGTTTTTTTATTTGTTAATTAAGTCGAATTTCAGTAAATTCAACAAAACTCAATATTTTCGATTGGCCAAGCGTATGAGGCGAGGAAGGGATAATTAGAAAAGGAAAGAACTTGATACCCGACGAATGGACTATATGGGCAAGGTGAAAATTAAGAGGTCAGAGCAAGATGAATTAATGATTGACGTCCTAATACTCTACCTCGCTGACCTGACTTGGTGTTGCCTCCTCTCAATGCCCCTATAGCCCAGGTACTCATAGAGATCAAGAATGAGGACTATGTGAAGTGGCCTAGGAAGACCAAGACCAAAACACTTAGAAGGAATAAGAATAAATATTGTGAGTTATACAAGGATCACAAACACAATACAGAGGAGTGCTTTCAGTTGGAGGAGCGGATAATTGACCTGATCATGAGGGGATACTTAAGGAAGTTTGTTACTGATAGCCTATAGCCTAACTCACCTGACAAAGGATATGTTGATAACAGGCCAACGACAGGTGATACCCAAACTAACATGAAGGATTTGCATCATGAGGATGTTCAAGCTTTTCCTGAAAAAGGCATGCTAGAGAGGCGAATTGGCGAGTAGAAGAGAAAGTTTACAACCTCTCCACATTTGTGTTGGAAACTCTCTAGCCCATCACTTTCACCTGAGGATTTGAGAGGCTTGCACCTCCTCCATGATGATGCATTGGTCATATCTTTCATAATCACCAATTTCAATGTTCAGAGGATCCTGATTAATAATAGGAGTTCTATTGACATTTTGTTTATCTCAGCATTTGATAAGATGAGGATAGGTTCCACCCATTTCACACTCCTCTAGTCGGATTTGGGGGGGTTTCAATAAATACCCTTGGGGGTATCAAGTTACCATTAACCTTGGGGGAAGAACCCCACCAAACTACAGTAGGTAGGATTTCATCGTCTTGGATTGTCGTTCGCCCTACAATGCAATCTTAGGTTGCCCTACCATGGGGAAAATCAAGGCCATTACTTCTACCTATCACCTGATGATGAAGTTTCCTACTTCTACTGGGATAGGCAAGGTAAGGGACGACTAAAAAGTTGTTAGGCAGTACTTCATAATGACGATGAAAACTAACTCCACTCCAATACCAAGCGCCAAATAGCAACTACAGATAGACGATGCTGAGATGGAGGCAATGAGAGATGAAATAGAGGATACGCCACTTACTAATCTTCGAGAGACAGAAAATATCAAGCCTCTAAAAGAGGTGACTCCTATTTCTATACACCCGAACTATCTAGATCGTCGTGTGATGATTGGAATTGAATTGACTAAAGAGCTACGAGATGCTTTGGTGGATTTTTTGAAGAAAACTTACGACGTATTTGCATGGTCACAAAGCAACGTACCTGGAATAGATACTTAGATCGCCATCCATAAGATTTTCACTAATCCTGATCACCCTCCTATCATCCAAAAAAGAAGGAAGTTCACCTTAGAACAGTTGAAGGTCATAGAGGAAGAAGTGGCCAAGTTCATCAAGGCTAACGTCGTCAGAGAATCCCACTACCCAAATTGGTTGGCCAATGTTGTCGTTGCCCTTAAAAAGGGCAGGAAGTGGAGAGTTTGTGTTGATTTCACCGATCTAAATAA
>CM018912.1:11913770-11916270 GCA_009663005.1 Actinidia chinensis | reverse complement strand
GAATATTTTCCATGCCTCCGAGCTCTCTTCCTCCCTAAATGCAAACACAAGACAACCTCGCTATAGACTTACGATTTAGGGTGAGAACTCAGTTGCCTTTGGCAAAAGTTTTATGTCTAATTGTCCAAGCTCAATGGCCCATTTGGAGAGCCGGATGGACAGGTCTGCTTTTGATATGATATTTTTGAGCGAAAACTCTGTATATACAGCGATGAGATGTGCTTGAAAATAATGCATGAGTTTTTGCGAAGTTAAAACTAGGGTCAGTACAAGTTTTTCAAGCTGCAAGTACCTTACCTAGCAATTCGTAAATATTTTGCTAACGAAGTATATCAGACATTGCTCTCCATCTATCACCCTTAGAAGTCTTGAGTTAACGGCATGTTCAGAGATGGCGAGATAGACATAGATCAACTTGCCCTTGTTCGAGGTGGAAAGAAGCGGTGGTTCGATTAAATATTTTTTGAAATGTCTGAGTGCAAGCTCACATTCCTCTTTCCATAAAAACCTTTTATTTTTGTGCACGAGTTGACAAAATTTACAGCATTTGTCTGATGACTTACTGATGAACCGGTTAAGTATTGCTAGAATTTCATCAGTTTCTGAACCTCATTCGTAGTCCTCGGGCTGACAAGGTCGTTGATTGCCATAATTTGCTCTAAATTTATCTCGATCCCTCGTCATGTTATCAAGTGTCTTAGGAATTTTCCTGAGCTTACTCCGAAGGCATATTTCACTATGTTTAATCTCAATTTGTATTTTTTGAGTATTACAAATGCTTTGGCTAGGTCCCTCACATGATCCAGCTCCTTTTTGCTTTTAACAACCATATCATCGATTTAGGCATCCATGATTTTATCCATGATTGGCTCGAATATTTTGGTGATTATTTTTTGATATGTGGTTTCATCATTTTTTAGCCCAAAAGGCATGACCTTTTACTAGAATATGTCGCGGAGGGTGATGAAGGCAGTGTTCTCTTAATCGGGCTTGTGCATTGCTATTTAATGATAAACTCGGTATGCATCCAAAAAGCTCATTCGGGCATGACCCGAAGTAGAATCTACCAATTGGTCAATTTTTGGCACAAGAAAGCAGTCTTTTGGACAAACTAGTTTGAGGCTTTTAAAGTCAACACATACTCTCCATTTGCCAATTTTTTCTTTACCATGATTGTATTGGATAGCCAACTCGGGTAAAGAACCTCCATTATTGCACTCGCCTCTTTTAGTTTTTCTACCTCTTCTATCATAAAGTCCACATGCTGGGTTACAGACCTTCTTCCTCGTTGTTTCATTAGTTAGGCATCGGGGAGGACATTCAACTCGTGTTTGATGAAATTGGGGTCTATCTCGGGCATCTAGTATGGTGTCCATGCGAAGACCTCGATATTAGCTTTAAGGAACTGGATGAGCTCGTTCCTCAAGGTTTGCACTAATGAGAAAGAAATAATCTGAGCTTCGCTTATCTAGTTTATAGCGTATTAGGTCATCCATGATATTGGCCTCGGGGTCTCTCCCGACATCCTCCAAGACTTTGTGCTCTTCCTCGATCAATTGCACTTTCTTCATGGCTTCTTTAGTGGAGATCGTAGTTAGGTAGCATTGTTTAGCTGCCATTTGATCTCCATAAAGGGTTTCTTTGCCTCAGGGGTGGCAAATTTGATGACTTGGTGCAATGTGGAAGCCATTCCCTTCATCCTCTGCAACCAATCTCAGCCAATGATCACATTATATAGGGAAGGTATATCGACCATAACAAACTTTGTGACCAACTCTTGGGAACTAGCTCAAATTTTGAGGGTTATAGTTTCCAAGACTCAATGAGACTAAGTGTTAAAATCGACCAAAGGGGCTTGGACAGGTTTTAAGTCTACTTTTGATAGTTTAAGTTGTTCAAATATGTCATAATACATCATTTCGACAAAACATCATGTGTCCACCAGGATCCTTTTTATGTCATAATTGTTGATCCTAAGCGAATGAGGGTGTTAGACCCTTTCTAAGTTGGCTTTGGAGAACATGATGCTTCCCGATTTGGATAATGTTTTCTCGACTTCTTAGCCATTGATTGGACCGAGAAGACTTCGTTCATTTGTTTGATGATGAAAATCTCTCCTCGGATTCTATTCTCAAGATTAGGGTGATTTGAGTCCCCTATCATGTGAATAGTGCCCAGCGAAAGGTCTTCCTCTAAGGTTTTGTTTGTTTCTTTGTTGTTGCAATCGAACCTGGGGTTAGGTTCGACCACGACTTCCTCTACTCGAGTCTTTTCTTAGTCGACAAACTCTTTTAGATGTCCTTCCCCAATGAGCTGGTTAAGAAAAAGCTTCAGGACTCAACAATTCTCTGTTTTATGACCCTTCTTCTCGTGAAAGGAATACTTCCATTATTGATTACGCCTTTTGGGGTCCCCTCCCATGAGGTAAGGCTTTTTGAAGTATGGCTTGTTTCGAATCAAGGCAAGGAGCTTGTAGATTGGCTCCTTGAAAACTACATTG
>CM018912.1:11686270-11688770 GCA_009663005.1 Actinidia chinensis | reverse complement strand
AGTGTTATCATTTCTCATCAGAATAATACCTCTGTTAATTTCCTAAAAACTAAAAAACAAGTCCCTATTAGGACACATATGATGGAAGTAACCAGAATTTAGAATTCATTCATCAGCATGAGTGACATATAATGAGATTGTCAAGGCTAAATCGTCTCCATCTCCGTGTTGAACCATGTTTGCTTTCGGGCCATTTTTGTCTCCGGCTTTGGATATCTCTGGACAATCCTTTTTCTAGTGCTATTTTTTATGGGTATAGGCACATTCGTCTTCTACAAGATGTCTCTTCCTGTAGACTTTGAGCGAGACTTTCCCCTCTTTCCAGATTTTCGAGTACTACTTTTGTCCCTTTCTATAAATGCTTCTGAAGTCGAATTCCTATGAGCGTATTGATCCTTCTTTCGTACCTCATTATTCATCAAGGCATTAGAAATATTTTTAAATTTGATTTTATCTTTACTATACAATAAAATAGTAGTCAAATGCTCATATGTATCAGGCAAGTAATTTAACAATAACATAACCTTATCTTCATCATCAAATTCAGCATCCAAGATTTGAAAATCAACAAAAATTTTATTGAAACTATTCAAATGCTTATGCATGGATGTACCTCGCTTGTACTGAAAATTGAATAGTTTTTTTTCTAGATAAAGTCGTTCTCAACGGTCTTGGTCGTGTACTTGTTCTCAAGTTTATCCCACAACTCCTTATTTGATGTCTCATTTATAGCAAAATATTTTGGGTCTTTGGCAAGGCACAATCTGACAGTTCCGCAAGTTTGGCGAATTAGTTTCACCCAATCTTTTTCTAGCATATCATTAAGTTTATCCCCCAAGGTAATATCCAACTCCGGCTAAGTTAGAACGTTCAAAACTTCGCATTTTCATATGTCAAAGTTATTTGTTCTATCATTTCTCCACTTTAAAATTGGTGTTGGATGACATAGTCCTATGCCCAAAGACGGTAGAAATACCAGTAATCTTAGAAGCTTCTACCATCTTAACAATTTTGGCTCTCCCAAAACTGATATGGGGCAAAATTCATAAATTTGGATCTCACGAATAAATCCATAATGCAAGAAAACCTTATAGGGTTAAACTAAAATAATTCAAAAAGTCTAAGACTAAATTAAAATTATCAAAACTTCAGAGTCCCAACTATAATTTTCATAAACTTCTAAGACAAAAAATATAATTTTCTCAAAAATTAGGTACAAAAATATATTTTTTTAAAATCTTAGGAACTAATCTATAATTTTCCAAACAAAGGGAATATTCTGTCACCAGAAATGAATATTTCTCTAACAAAAAAATATTATGTTTATTGAGGTGGCACTGATTGGATGTTGATTGTGCACAGACGTGGCGCTGACTAAGCGCATGAACTAGGTACTGCGTGGGCGGGTGGGTGCATGGGCGAGTAGGGTGCACTCGCTGGCTACCTCTGTTGGTGCATGCAACACGTGAGTGAGTGAGGCTCACTCGTCATCTACCTCTGTTGATGTGTGCGGCGCGTGATTAAGAGTAAAGCTCACATGCCGATATACATGTGACACGTGAGGGCACGTGGGGCATCTGTTTCAGTTGCGGTTTGAACCAGGATATTTGTATCGTCGATAGGAACATGTTGGGGCTCTCAAAACGTTTTTGAACATCTTTGCAAAAAATTGAGACTCTGCATGAACTCTAATACCAATTGTTATGCCCATAATCGAATCATAAAAACATACAAACGCTTAGAAACACTCACACATATAGAGATAAATATTTACTAAGTTCGTCAAATTTGCCTACGTCATCGGGTGACAGATTTTTTAGTATAAATAGAGAAAGTTTTCTAAGTTACAAGTTTTTCTATCTCTCAAACTCTATTTTTTTTCTCTCTATCTGCTCACATACATATAAGGGTATATATAAGTTTAGATTGCATGTAATTTGAAAGTATTAACTCAGAAATTGAAGATTTTTTTGGGAGATTAAAGAACTATCTTGGGAGAGATTAGATCCAACCTTGGAACTGTTTACAAAAGATAGGCCAAATATCTACCACGTCCAACGTGAACGGTTCTTAAAATTCTTTACTCCCCCTAAAGTATAATGATTAAATTTCAAGTTTATTTTCTATTAGTATAAATCATTAAGCTTGTGTTTATAAAAATAAGAAAACTAAAGAACAAATTTAACATTAATGTCATTTCACCTTTTCTTGATTTTACTCCACAAATTATTTATTCAAATACAACGTCTATCAATGAAGATCGCAAAAATTAGGTCGTAGATGCACCAAATTGTAACATTAGATGCTTCTCCATAGCTCAACTTCAAAACTTCTTCCTTGGAATTAAGGGTACAAATACTTCAAGCTATTCTAAGTTCTTTTTATTAATGTTATTATTTTTTCTTGATTGGAACATTAGTAAGTTTGTCGCTTCCTACGCTAAAGATCATGTTAAGATTCACAATAATAATATTTTTATTTTTAAAAATAAATGCATCTT
>CM018912.1:11396270-11398770 GCA_009663005.1 Actinidia chinensis | reverse complement strand
AATTACTTGATTGGGAGGGAGAATGTATATATTTTTCTATATTTGTAGGGTTATTTTTATTTACTAAACAATAAGTCTTGGCTTATATAAAAAAATAAATAAGTTTTTTAAAGCAAGATGCATATCACATAGGGACTTGCAAATCCAATACCCCAACCTGCTAAGGCCTACTCATTCTCCTCCAATGTCACCATCCTCTCTCTCATCGGAACCTCTTGTACATTCTTATCATCTCCTGGCATCTTATGATTGATGAATTTTGAATTCACAAAAAATTGGCATCCGAGATGAAAAGACGATGTTGAATAACATGAAGACGAACGTGATGACGACGAGGAGATGGAGAAGAAGATGTGAAGAAGATGGCATTGAGGTATTTCTCCTTGCCTAACCAAAATCACTTGATTCAACTCTTATTTGAACACAATTTTAACTATTCATATAAGGTTAAATCGCCACTGATTTGTTATGATAAATTTTTCATAACAAAAATATTTTATGAACGAGCCACTAATTTGGTTATAATAAATTTATCATTACAAAATTATTGTGAATAAGCCACTAGTTTGCTAGTATGAGGTAGTTAATTTCACAATATGTTGAACATTCGCGCTACTAGCCACACTGTCCTCTAGGCCGACTGCACAACACAAGCAAGCATTGTTAAGGCTTACTGACCGAGACCGGCATTAGCAGGAAAGACTCTCCGGTGTGAGAGTAAGATATCAGAAAGAGTTGTATATATTGAGAGCTCAAATTAGGGTTAAGATTGTGCCTCAAAATACCTTGCAAGGCCTCTTATTTATAGTCAACATCATTGGTTATTATTGTGGGGATATGTCATGCATATTTCCATACTTATCTCCCCTTAACACGGCTAGGAGGCATATCTTCCCCCATTCGGGAAGCATATCTTCAATTGGTTAGGATAGAATCCCGTGAGATCTGCCTCTTCCCGCCAAAATATAGATACCTTTATCTAGGCATGCCCATGGGTATTCATCCTAGCCCCACTACCTCAACCCAAGCTCGTGGACTGAGCGTGTCCAGCCCAACGATTAGCCTAGAATTACTGTGAGTCCAGCCCAAAGTTAGGCCAAGCTCATTATTACCTCTTACAACCATTATGATATATATCATAATGTAACATTTACAAACTAGGCATCGACTTACGTATGATAATTTTGTCATAACAAAATAGTTGTAAGTCAATCACTGAAATGAATATGATGAGAATATCATAATGAAAACGGATTTCAAACAATGAATTTATTCTTTTTTTATATTTTTTCGTTAAGTGTTAGATATTTGACTTCCTCGTGGTGTTGAGCATTCGTTGCTACTATAGAAGATAGCGATTTAAACACCTAAACCCAAACCAGAAAACAAGACATTTAGTTGCCTACCAATTGTTTTATTATGTTCTGGGGTCAAATGCCAACTCTTTTGTCATTTTTTTTAAATTGCAATTTGAACCACAAACCTTAGATCCAACAGATGGATGGTGACCCAAGGGCCTAATAAAAAGGCAAACGTTGGGGACAAAGTGGCCCAAAGAGTAGGGGCTCCTCATGCAAAGGATCCACACACTTGTATTCCACCCAAAAAAAAATATAGGGGTCCCTTAACTTTAGTGTCAATTCAAATAAAGAAACTTATTAGGGTTGGTTTCAACATTGTGAGGGTGACCCAATTATGGCCAATGCCCTTGCAATCACATGGTTATGTTTTGGGTCAAAGTAATTGTATAACCACCTAGATCCTGTTGGATACTTTTTACCCGAGTTGGGTTATTTTTGTTTTTCGAGAATTTATTTTTATTTTTTATTCAAAATTTCTACTTTTTTAGTTCATCATTCCTAGAGGAATAGGGAAAATATAAACGGTAAAGACTTTTGTAGAAATATATATATATTATATATATATTATATAGATATATTATGTGTGTGTTGTGTGTGTGTGTGTGTGTGGTGTGGTATTTTCATTTCTTAAAACAATAATTTGAATAATTTGTTTTTTTGTGTTTTGTTTTGTAAATATTATATATTTCACATTTTTAATTCTTCCATGAAAGAAGAATCGAAAAATTAAAATTTTTTTGATTAAAAGACAAAAAAATGATTATTAAAAAAAATAATCTACTTCAGGTGAAAATCATCCCAAACAAGACCTTAGAAAACTTATTTGAATTAATTTAGATTTTAGTATCTGTTTGTGATATATATATATTTCACGTTTCCAATTCTTCCACGAAAGACAAATTAAAAAAATAAAAAAATTTGACTAAAAATAAAAAATAATAATAATTTAATTCATGTGAAAACTATCTAAATGGGATCTTAATGCACCTCACATAACGCATTTATTGAATTATACACAAATGTGATCATTATTTTTTAGGTGACTCAAGCCAACTCATCTTTGACCAGAGAGGTACAGTTGAGGAGGAGGATGTATTTTGCAGACAACCATGCTTTCAGAGTCGCTCTCTGACCTAAAA
>CM018912.1:11366270-11368770 GCA_009663005.1 Actinidia chinensis | reverse complement strand
CCTCAAGATCTCTTTGTATGTGCAAACACCCCATCTTTGAGAGTCATTCACGAAAGTGGCGAACGGACTCTGACAATGGTGAAGTGGGCGAGATCCAGTCTGGCGAGATGAAGTAGAGCTAAGTTTGTCCAGAAGAAACTTTTATTACCAGCTTTTCAATTTTGTCAACATCAAAACCAAGGAAAAGTCCATCCCAACCCACTTCTCTCTCGGGAAAAAATAGGGCTCACAATTTTTTCAATCGGATGGGTGGCCCAAACCTTACTTTTTTTTCATCCACTGCAACAAGCCACGGCTGAGTTGATGGAGACTACGGTGAGGATGGAAGATGAACAATTTTTGTGAGAGACGGGAAGCAAAGAGCCTGTGGGTTGAAAGTTTTGTTTTTTAGAGTTTGTACAGTGATTTTTTAGATACGGAGAGCAACTGTAAAAATTGAGGAGTAATATGCGCAGTAGTAGAACTAGAATTTTAGTTTATAGGGGCCAAAGTGTAAAAGAAAATTAATATATTTCAAGAGAACTAACGTTTAAAAAAAAATCTAAAAGATATTTTATAATTTCTTAAAAGTTAGGGGCTCCAGACCCTGCTGGCCTCCCCTGATTCTGCCCCTGCATATAGGGGTATGCTTGAGCAAGTTTTTAGAGCTTTTACTCCTTATTTTGGTGAAAACATGGAGATGGTGAAGCTGTTGGAGGTGCTCTTAAAAACTTCGTTCTGAGCATGTGGGTGGTTTTATTTAGCAAAGAACTCGGATTTCAATATTAGGTCTCATGTTCGTATTGGAATTGGGTATGTGTCACTGCGACATGCAAAACACTATATGATTGAATAAGGGCGATCTTGAGAATTTTGGGCCCTAGGAAAGTTCTACAAGATGAGACATTAATACATTTTTACTATAGTATAGTCAAAATACTTGCATCAAATTATAAGTTTTTTTTAAAAAGATTTTGTATATAGATTATGCAGGAATAGGGACCCTATTTTAAAGAAAAATTGAGAGTCCAATACTATCTTGCTTGCCTATACTCATAGCCGCCCTTGTGATTTAATGATCTAATTACGTATCATCCACCAATAGGTGACACTAGCTACAGGTCACCCTTATGATTCCGCCTTTTTCATAGTTTAACCATCTTTCTCAAAGTTTCTTAATAAGCTATAATATATGAGACTTTTGCATAGTTAATCCCGATCGAATTGGGCGGCGAGTGCCGCTGTTAGATTGTCACTTTATAACAGATTCGATCGACAACTTTGCATTAGAACTTAGATGAACTTAACTGGGTAGAGATTCCCAAGACACGTCAAGGTCAAATGGGGTACACAGTGAGTTTCCTCTGCTACATGCACGCTTGGGGCCAAACTTTGATGATGCAATAAACTAGCTACCATATATGCCTTAGAAGCATGATTGAGTCAGCCGCCCACTCGCTAACATGGTAGTTGACGCGTCCACTAACGCGCCAAGTTACACTATAAAAGAATAAACCTTTTCTCTCTCACGGGTACACAATTATGTCTCTCCCTAAACACAAAAGTCAATAACTCCTCTTACTCTCTCTATTTTCGGTCACTAATTTGACTGTCGAAGAATCATCCCCATAACAACTCCGAACGATCCTTTTTATTGTTTCAGGTCCAACAAACAGTTTCTTACCACCGACATCCGCTTGCCAACTACCATTAATGTATACATTCGATTTTCTATCATCCCTATTAGCTGATATAGTAAAATACATTACACTTTTTTTGTGGCCCCCAACTGTTGTGTCTTATTTGACACTTTTAAATGTCACTAATGTGAAAATGAAATTCTAAAATCGGTGATAAATTGTTAGTCAAGTAAAAAAGAAACTCTAAAGTCAACTTATAGATCAAAACATAGTTTATCAATTCATTCGGGATAAATTGAATTATATTGGATTCATTAATTTTAATGAATTATTTTTATTTTTTGTCAAAAGTTTTAATTTTTCTAGTTCATCTCGATTAGAGGAATCGAAAAAAATAAAAATAAATATTTTCTTACAACAACAACTCTGGATTGATTGTTTTGGAATAATTTAAATTTTAATAGGTTTTTTATTCAATAAAAATAATTTATTATAAGTAAAAATAATCTAATTTACTGCAAACAGATACGTCGATGGTAATCCATGTCAAGAGTTCGAACCAAGCAGTACCACCATCATTGGTCATGGATTGTAATCCATTTCTCTACAATGGATGTTGCTACACCATATCATCATCTTCTATAAAAAATAGGGCATTCATTCTAAGTTTAGAACAGATATAACCCTATCCACCCAGGACCACATTACATTCACACACACACACACTGCCAATCTGGTTTACAAAAAACAAAGCCCAATAAGGAAGAGAGAGCTAATAGATGGGTCAAATTGTCATTAGGTAAAGAAAGTCAAAACAATTAAGAATATCAATACATATTTGACATGTTTTTAGATACCGCAAGCGGTTTGTGACAATGAAT
>CM018912.1:11283770-11286270 GCA_009663005.1 Actinidia chinensis | reverse complement strand
GCGGGGGACCGGGGGTCCTGAGGAAGACAGCAATCGGGGGTACGGAGCCATTTTGGTGGAGGGAGGTGATAAGGAAGGCTCAAGTATAGGAAGAGGACGAGGAGGATGGTTTCATCTGCCGCAAGATCTCAGAACCAGAACCGGAGAAGATGGAGAAGGAGAGAATTCGAAAAAAAAAGTGGACAGTTTCTAAAAACGTGACATCGAAACGGTGAGCTGATACATATGACGAGTGGCAAGGATCATAACACGATACCCCTTGGACATCGAGGAATTACCCGATGGAAGCTACAACGTACGGCCTTATCACAAGTTTGTACGGTGGGCTCCGATTTTGAACAAAACATGTGCACCCAAAGACACGGGGATAAGAGGAAATAGGGGTACTAGCAGGCTGAAGGATAAGGAGAGGAGCCTTGACTTGTTAGTACCCGACTAGGAGTCCGATGATAAGGCAAGTAGCAGTGCGAAGAACTGCCATGTGCCAGAATACTTAGGTACCATAACCCGCCAAAGAGAAACAACCTAACTACTGACATAATATGACGATTTTACGCTAGGCTACCCCATTCTGCTCAGTGTGTAAGGACACGTAAGTTGTTGGAGTATACCACATTGATTAAGTTCTCGCACGAAAACTCATTTGTGTTGATTACTCTCGACCATTATCGGACCGGGATTGGTACGCACACACAGTGTTATACGGGGTGTGATCATTGTAGGAAGTGAGTAAAGTGAGAAAGAAAAGACTCAGATTTTATGACGCATAAGAGTATAGACCAAGTACAACGCGTGTGTAATCATTCTATGAAGGTACATCTAATAGCGGTGTGGAGAGAGAGCAGTAACTGGAGACGGCCCCCATACATCTAAGAATAAGGATCAAAGGCACTAGGGCTCGATGCATTACGAGGAATGTAAGATTGCACGAGTATGCCTTAATAACTCACAAACAGCACATTTAAATGAAATTTTTGACATGCCTATTGAACGAGGGGAAAAGACCAACATTAAATATTGAAAGTTAGCATGCCCTAAACGAGAGAATGCCACAAATTTAGGTGGAAACGACAAAAAAAAAAAAACAGACGACTTTTAAACCAGACAGACTTAAAACAATGACTCTAACATGGAGGAGAGAAACATGAAGGCTAGATGACACCGCAACTAGATGGTAAAGATCCCCAAGTAGTAAGTCCATCCCGCTCATACCCTTGCCAAAAATCTTCTTCGAAGTCGGTCCTGATGAAACAACTAGAAGGTAAGAAAACAACAGCACAATTTGAGATTCTTTTCAAGACGACTAACGAAAGAAGATTATTAGGAAAAAATGAGGAAAAACATAATAACAGATGAAAGGGAATATCGGAGGATAAGCGAGCATCTCCTGACTACGAATGGGAATAGATGATCATCAGCAATACAACCGATTTGATGAACCGGAACAAATAGGAGAGGTAAGGTAGCCAAGCTCCACCAGTCATATGATTGTTGCTTCCGAATCCCAAATCCAAGTGGGTGACCAGATTACCATTGAAGAGCAGAGGCCCCCCCCTTAGGAGTCTCGGCCCAAACTAACGGCATGTGGCCCCAGAGACTGGAGAGGAAGTGGCTAACCCCAGTGGGATGCAGCTGAGCAATTGAGCTGAAGTTGTTTGAAAGTCAGGTTAAAGCAGAAGGAGGCAAGGAATGGGGTCCACTTCAGCAATAGTGCCAGTCCGAGAGGCCTCTACCTCGGCCTCCATGCGTCCACCCCACGACCACCCCAACGGGTGGGGGAAAATTGCGCTTCACATAAGGATGGAGAGGCACCCAACAACGATCAATGAATGACCGGTCTTGTGACAATGCTGACAATATAAGTGAGACCCTGAATAGTAGCCAGAAAAGGCCCTTGGTCGGGGAACAATAGGAGAAGGACTCGGGCTAGGGAAGGAGACTGTAAAAGGCGACGCTCCGCTAATCACCATCCACAATAGGCAAACGCCTCATAAAGGGAAGGCAGGGGTGTGCTGTGTTTAAAATCGAGTTCGAAGAGCATCAAACTCAGATTTTAAAAACCCTCAAAAACGGATATGTATGTCGACGATCAAGGCGTTGTGACTCAACTGTCCTCCACTTGGGAAAATCACTGAGGGCTCGTACTGGCTAATTCCTCCATCTAGTCTGAGATACCCAAATAATCAGCAAACAGAAAGTTCAAAGGAGTCTGAGAAGCATGAGAGATCTCTCGGTTAGAGCTCAAAAGATTCGGGACTCATTGCGGAAGGGGCATACATCTGGGGTCAATGCAAAGTCCATAAACCATGGACGGTATCAGGTACATAAACATGTGATAGACTCGATTCTCCATCGAGTTAAACACATCCAGCCCAAGATAAACAGTATCTGAAACCCATTCATCAAACTTGGGACAGATCAGCAGGCTTGGTTCCTTTCCCAGAAATCCAACGGGTCTTGCGTTTTCCACCAGGTAAAGCATGGAAACGAAACGAGGACC
>CM018912.1:11246270-11248770 GCA_009663005.1 Actinidia chinensis | reverse complement strand
ATCCACATATTCTCTTCCCCCATCTGTGTTTCTCCTGTCTTTTTCTCCTTGTTCCGCTCTTTTCTGTATTCGGTCAACATAAAATTGGTTGGATCTTAATTTCAAATCACACCATTGTGTTCCTACTGAAATTCCCCGAGTCCAACCACGTCAACATCACCACCGCCCTAAACCTCCTCACGGGCTCGCCCACTCTCCTCCTAAAGCCTATGCGCGTTAGATCCACTCTCGGTGGACTCCTACACGCCTCCCATGCGCAGGCGACTGAGAGCTCCCACTCTGCATTTTCCTTCTGACTTCTTTTTTTTGCTTTACTTCCCCCGCAAAACGTTCCCCCTCCTCCTTCCCCCTTCCTCCCCGGATGGGGGTTCCGTCTTCCTCTGTTCCATCCTTCCCTTCCCCTGCACATTCAGCGCCTGCCGTCTCTGTGGGTAATTACATTCTTAACCTCCAAAGTTTCTGAGTGTTCAAATTGGTCCCAATTTTCTGATTTCGTTCAAATTTGATCCTGAAGTTTCTGATTTCTCAAAATTAATCCCTGCGATTCGTGTCTTTGACTAATTTGGACCCTCTGATTCCTTTTTGACCTCAAGTTTCTAGTTTTCTGCATTTCTTGTTCCTGTATTGCTATATCTGTTATTTTGTATCATTTTCCATTTGTTTCTTCTTTACGATTTGGAAACTATGGATGATTGCGGTTGCTAGGAGGGCCTATTATTATCACTCTCTGGATGGTCCCAACTATATACCATGTTCTAAAGCGATGTCCAGTTTTCTCAGGGAATAAACTTTGGCGTTATGTTACTGTGATTTAAGGCACCGACTCGGGTTGGTCAGCTGAGACGCCTACTGAGTTCATTGTTCGACTTGATTAATTGTATAGTACAATTATCAGTTATCACGTGGATCCATATACTTCTATTTCCTTCTATCAGTCTAACAGTTTGGGCGATTTTGACCTGGCCCATACCATCTGGATTTTCTAGCCACGCAGTATAGTACTTACTGCTGATCTGGTTTGTCCAAGTATCACTCTTGACTTCCTGACTTTCCCTGTACCGACAGAGACAGGACCCTGGACAGTCATTATAGTGCCTTCTTGGCTCAGATATATCTATATGGGACAGTTGACTCCGTCCGATACCTAAGTGTTTATGTGCTTGTGATTTCCGACCCCTTTGTTTGCCACTTATCTAATCAGTGTGTCTTATTCTGTTTCTCATGGGGGCTCTCTAAGATTTATGAGCCTGTTCGAGCCTCTCTGCTTCAATTCATATCTGCATTCTCTTCCCACATTTGGAGCAGTCTATATCTGAGCTGTTCATCTGAGGAGACTCGTCTGGGCCTATTCCGAGTTCCCCATGTGGACACTGCTCTTGCGGCCCCTGTTTCCTAAAAGGTCGTGCTCTTTTGGTGTTCTCGAGGTTTTTCAACCTCTGGTACTCATCCTCTGGTTCACACATTCAAGCCTCTCGCATATGCGTGCACCTTTTGTCACGCACTGATCCATCGCTTGCTTACCCGGCCTGTGCGGTTTGCCAGTATTGTCGCAAGAAGGCCCTGGTCATTATAAGTCTGATTGTCCCAACAATCCTACCGCCTGATATACTCGTCTAGCAGTCCACTGCTGCTACTGTTGAGGTTTCCTACACTTCGCTTCCACACCACACCTCCTACGCTGACTGATCGATGTCAATGATCCTTTCGGCACTTGTTCATCAGATTCTATCAGCTTCCGGTAATCCCTCTACTTGCATTGTCTGTGCTGCCTCTTCAGGTATATCCCCATGGTACTTTGACTCTGGATGTTGCAATCACATGACTCTATCTCTCTTCTTTCTCATCTAAATCAATCTGACTCTTCTTTTTCCTGTTATCCATCTGCTAATCAATGGATCTGCTATGACTGTTGATCATTGTTGGACATGTAATCTACTTCTGCTTTGTCCCTTCCCCCATACTACTATGTTCCTCAACCGCTCTCTTAATCTTATTTCTGTTGGTAATCCAAAAAAATTTGTCTATCTTGGACTTACTTTTTCGTTTCCTCCTCTACTACTGGTTGTGTTTTGCAGGATCCGCAGACGGGTTCGGACTCTGGTAACCGTAGACATGGTCGACTGTTCCATCCAGCTCGTCCATCGTCACATTCCTGTTCTTAGGCTTTAAACTTCTTACTGCGCAACCACTTCTACTCTTCTCCTATCGCACCATCTTTTGGGATTGGCCCTCTCGCTTAGGTCATGTGTCGTTATGACGGTACGTCTTCTTTATCTAAGTGTCTTAGGTTCCGACTCTTAAGTAACACCGTTATTGTCAGGTTTGTCAGCCTTGGCCAAACACCACGCTTTATCTTTTAATAAAAGTATTTCTATCTCTTCTGGCTCCTTTTGACTTAGTTTCATTTCTGATATTTGGGTCCTTTCCACAATACTATGGCGCTCACAGTATTTTGTATATTTTGTGGCTAATTTCTCTCGATATACCTGGTTTTTATCTC
>CM018912.1:11233770-11241270 GCA_009663005.1 Actinidia chinensis | reverse complement strand
CGCTAAATCAATCTTGCGAGTTCGACATAGATCAACAAATACCCTTTTATTTAATATTCTATTTTATAAACCTGCTCTCGCTCCTAAAATGGAAAAAGAAATGGTAAAAAAGGGTAACCCCAATGTTTAACCACGGTATAAAATTAAATTATATAGTTTTAATTATAACAAGTTAAACTTTAAAATTTTAATTTGATCATAATTAAAGTTATTCGTCAATCTTCGTCCACCTAATATTGACAGAACCAACTAGTTCCTAACAAAAGCTTTGGAAAACAATATTGTTCAACATTTTTTCTTTTTAAAGCCCTAATTGATCTTCAAGTAAATTTATGCCCATTTTTTTTATAGTTTTGCTTGAAAATAAGCCATAGTTGGATCGATTAGGGCTTTAAACAGGAAAACAAATCGAACTACATCATTTCCTTAAGTTTTTTGCGAGAATCATTTGGTTCTATTAATCCTAAGTAGATATAGACGAAAAGATATATGACTTTAATTGTTACTAGAATAAAACTCAAGAGTGCAAGTTGTTAAAAATAAAATTATAGAGGTTTTAATTTGCTATCAAGGTTAATTTTTAGAGTTTTTTTATAATTTTTCCAAAAACATAAAATAATTGGTCTAAAATTTCTCAAAATAGTTTCATTCTAGTATAAAGATGACTTGAAAAATACTTAAAGTCAAGATTACTAGATGTTATTTGAGGTCATTTATCTTCATAAAAAGAGAAATTAACTCACAAAAATCATTGCTTTAAGCATATTTTAAGTTATTTATACAAGTAAAAATGAAAATAATCTGTAAAATTTTTTGACCCATTACCCCCCCAAAAAAAAAAAATTATTATGGAAATATGGGTACAGTTGGTCTGACAGATCTATTTGATTGTATTGAAAGGTGTGAATAGGATGTGGACCAGACATGACTTAGAGAAAACTAATAAAATATGAGGGGGTAGGCATGTGGACTAGCATTCCCAAGGGGCCATTCAATTCAATTCATAATAAACAAAGGAAAAAATATCATACTCCTCCTCGGAGTAACGTGCACATAAAAAAATCTTTTGGTCGACCAAAATATCCATGTGAAAGGATTTTTTGTTTTTGACTTAGACTCATCTCCCGAGTCAGCTACGTGTGAAAGGTAACCAAGCCCATTCATATAGATTGCATGAGATTGGTTGAATTCACACTTGTTGATTTGAGGTATAAAGTTGTGCTGTGTTCGCATATTCAATTTGTTATTTAAAAATAAAATAAAATAATTTTTCAGTATTGGATTATTCAAAAAAATAAGTTCTTTTCTAAAAAATTCCCATGAAAAAGAGAGAGTTTCGAATAACGTCAATCAAACAAATTTTCTGAAGATTATTATTTAAAAGACTGATTCTGAAAACTGAATTAAACAGTAATATTTTGATATTGCCTTTGATTTTCTTTCATTTTGATGGGCCTATGGATGCGGAGTGTCTTTTAAAAGATACAAAATTCGTTTTGTATGGATTAAGAATTTAATAAAAAATAAATAAAATATTACCTTCATCCAAACAGAACCTTAAATAGCAATATGTTTTTAAGGGATTTTTTATTTTTTTAATCAGCCCTCTCAATGGGCCTGAAACTCCAAATGGATTATGGGCCTCTTAGTTTTAGGCACCAAAGGTGATCCAATAACACCTACGGCTTCTATTGTGAAAGGTCCAAGAAGGCTAATTGAAATCAGAAGCCCAGAGCTATCACGGTTTGTTCACAGGTGCGAAAAATCTCTAATTTGCCAAAAAAGTTCAATAAAGGCTTTGGGATAAAAATGAAATTTTAATCTATCGTACACTTTTTTTAAAAATTAGATGAAAAATTTTATATTTTCGAGAGGAATAGAAAAATATAATTTGTTTTATCAAACGATAACAAGGTTTTACTAAGATGAAAAAACTCTAAAACCAGAAGCTAAAAATCCCAAAATAGCTTGCTTCAAGCAGAGTCTTATATGTCTGTCACAGCGATGGTGGTGGCAGCATAGCTGGAGTGGGTAGCTAGCAAGAGGGATTTGTTAGAGGAGGTGGGGGAGACTAGCAAGGTGGGTGGTCGTCGTCAAAAAAGGTTGCCAAAGGTATGAGGTGGTCGCTGGAAAACAAAACTAGATATAGTTGGTAGGTAGAGGAGGAGAAAGGGGAGGTGGTGGATCGATGGTGTCTTGGGGGAGCGGGGATTGAAATTAGTGACCAAGGGGGCTTTTTGGTCATCTGCCGGTGTATTTAATTAATATTGAAATGCTGTAGATGAAGATATTTTAATAAGAACTTAAGAAAGTAAGATCTTACGATCAAGGAAATCCCAGTAAAGTCCCTAAAACTATTTAGTGCTTGTAGGGCATTGCACCAATGTACCAGAAGCCACACGATCATCTGGTCCATGAATTTAAAGATTGATCAGATCCTTATATTTAGAGATTGACTGTACATAATATCGTGCGACTCTGAGCAATGGTCCTAAGGGGAAGATCTTATAATCAAGAAAATCTAGATAAAGTCCCCAAAATTAGTTAGTGCTCATAATGCACTGGAAGCCACACGATCATCTGGTCCCTCCATTTAAAGACTGATCAGCCATTATATCATCTCACTATAAGTAATGGGTCGAGAGAATAAGATCTCATGATCAAGGAAGTCTTGGTAAAAGTCCCCAAAATTATATAGTACTTATGGGGCATTGCACCAATGCACCAGAAGCCACACAGTCATCTAGCTGTTGTATTAAGAGATTAACAGGACACATTATCGTATGATTCTGGACAATGGTCTGACAGCTTGTAGGGAATTTCAATTCTTTATTTCAGTATATAGTGTACAACGATGGAAGGCTATATGTAGCCGTCGGGGATTGCCTATACTGGGACTACTCTCGTATATTGAGCCTAGAAATCCTAAACTGGCTGTTGACCCTCTAATACAACCACTATTTACTCCTACAATCTCTCCAATATACAGCTCACGCCAACATTCCCCCTCAAGTTGGTGCGTATAGGTCTCTAATGCCCAACTTGTCAAGTGAATTGTGGAAATTCTTGCTACACACAGCTTTGGTAAGAATATCTGCCAACTGATCTTTAGATTTGACAAACAGGAATTGGATTATCTTGGCTTCAAGGTTCTCTTTGATAAAATGTCAATCTACTTCCACATGTTTAGTTCGATCATGTTGAATGGAATTATGAGAAATATCAATAGCAGCTTTGTTGTCACGGAAGAGATCCATCTCACAGTTTGGAGTGAAGCCAATTTCTGTCAACAGTCTTCTTAGCCAAAGAAGTTCGCAAAGACCCTTGGCCATTCTAAAAAATTCTTCTTCTACACTTGATAATGCTACCGCTTTCTGTTTCTTACTTCTCCACGGCACCAAGTTCCCTCCGAAAAATGTAAAATACCCTGAGATAGACTTCCTATCAACAATATTTCCTGCCAAAAATATTTTCTGCCCAATCTGCATCTGTGTAGCCTTCAATCCTTAGATGATTGTTCTTTGAAAACATAAGTCCTTTTCCAGGGGAGGACTTTAAGTATCTAAGGATTTGGATCACCGCATCCATATGATCTTCACTCAGGCAATACATGAACTGACTTACCACACTTACTGCATAAGCAATATCGGGTCGTGTATGTGAGAGTTAAATAAGCTTCCCAACCAATCTCTGGGACCTTTCTTTGTCTATTGGAACTTGGTCAGGGTATTCACCAAGTTTGTGATTCTAAACTATTGGTGTGTCTGCAGGTTTACACTCCAATATTCCAACTTCTAATGACAAGTCTAGAATATACTTTTGCTGAGAAAGAAATATACCTTGCTTGGATCTAATAACCTCAATCCCCAGAAAATACTTGAGCTCTCCTAAATTTCTCATTTCAAACTCGGCCGCCAATTGTTCTTGAAGTCTCGAGATCTCCTCCTGATCATCTACTGTAATAATCATATCGTCTACGTGCACTATCAAGGTTGTTATCTTACTTCCTCGATGTTTCATGAAGAGACTATGATCTGAATTACTCTGTCGGAAACCATACTTCCTTATAGCCAGGCTAAGCCGCCCAAACTAGGCTCGAGGAGATTGTTTTAACCGTACAGTGTTCGCTGTAATTTACACATAACTTTACCAAAGGTTGCCACATATCTTGGGGGGAACATCCATGTATATCTCCTCCCCAAGATCTCCATGGAGGAAGGCATACCTTATGTCAAACTGATGCAATGGCCAATCCAAGTTCGCTATAAGAGATAATAGGACTCTAATAGTACTTAACTTGACCACTGGTGAGAACGTCTCCTGATGATCTACCCCATATGTTTGCATGTAGCCTTTTGCTACTAGTCTTGCTTTGTAGCACTCAATTGTTTCATCAACTTTGTACTTGATAGAGAATACCCATTTACACCCTATTGTCCTCTGTCCCCAAGCAAAGGAATAAGGATCCACATCTCGTTCTTCATTAGTGCCTCCATTTCTTCCTTCATTACTTGAACCCATCTCGGATCTTTCAATGCCTCGTCAACACTTGTCGAAACATGGTGCGAAGATAGATCATTTGCAAAGTTCTTTAGTGGTTCAGAGAGTCTCTCTGTAAAGACATAATTAGCAATAGGATATTTTGATCTCTGTGCCTCGATCTCAGGGGAGTATATACTCGGTGGTTGGTCACGATTATGCCTAAAAGGTAACTCATAACCACGATTAACCTCATTCTGTGAGATAAGAGGTGTAGCAGGAGAACTTACCTCGAAGATATTCTCAAGAGATGAGTCGTTAGGCACTAAGGAGAGGGGAGGTACTATCTTAACTTAAGGAGATTCTTCAGGGGTTGGCTCTGTGATAAGTTCGTCAACTATCGACTGAGTAGTAGTTGGAGCTGTTATTTCTATATTCTCAGTGTCACTAAACCAGTCAAACCTCAGCCAATTCAACTCTTCATCTTGTGTCTCCCCCTAAAGAGAAGAATTGGGTACAAGAGAGAATAAGGTATTGGTCTTGAGGAAAGTGACATCCATAGTCATATAGGTACGTTGAGTAGTTGGATCGTAATAGCAATAACCTTTTTGATGGACAACATATCCCAAGAAGAGGCACCACAGAGCACATGGATCAAGCTTTGTGCATTGGTTTTTGTGGAGGTGAACAAAGGCAACACATGCAAAGACTCGAGGTGGAAGCATCAATGGCATGGGTAAAGGTGTCATAGGTCGATAGAGTTTGTAGCGGAGTCTGAAACTCGAGTACTTTGGAAGGCATCCGATTGATTAGGTGCTCAACAGTAGTGATGGCATCGGGCCAATAGGAGCTCAAAACGTGTGCTCCAAGTAGAAGTGCTTGAGTCATCTCAAGATGGGCCTTTCTTTTTTTTCCCCCCCCGGTTTAAGCATTACCATTTAGAGTTGTATATGATGACACAATGTCTCATGAATCAGTCCGTGATGATGAAAATACTCACGGAACTGCAGATTTACATACTCACCACCATTATCTAACCTAAGAATATGAAGTTTAGTTGAGAATTGAGTTCGAATCATATCATGAAAAGATCGAAACACAGTAAAGACTTCATCCTTATTTTTCAATAAATATAGCCAAGTCATTCGAGTGCAATCGTCTATAAAAATTACAAACCAGCGGACACTAGACAAAGTAGGCTTAGGGGAAGGCCCCTATACATCAGAGTGGACTAAAGCAAATGGAACTTCACTTTTATTCATACGTAATGGATAAGGTACTCGATGACTCTTGGCTAAAATGCAAGTTTCACACTTAAAATTCAAAACAGACAATTCTGAAAATAAAGTGGGAAACAAATGATGCAGATACCCAAACGAAGGATGACATAACCGACAGTGCCACAACCAAATTTGTTCCACCTTGGTATCACTAGGTTGACTAACATGACGTGCTCGGCCCATGCTGAAATCATCCATATAGTAGAGTGCCCCCCCTCTTAGTACCACGCCAAATGATCTCCTTATGGAGAATATCCTGAATAAGACAAAATTCCGGATAAATACGTACTATGCAATTGAGCTCGTTGGTAATTTGACTCGCAGATATTAGCTTGTGAGAAAGAGAAGGCACAAGGTATTGAACAATGATAAAGCTAGTGATATTATTACAGTGCCAACCCCTTTTACCAAAGAGATAACCCCATTGGCATTGGCAATACTAGCCCGCCGAGGAGGAGTATGTTGACAAAAATCATGTGCATCAAATGTCATATGGTCAGTTGCTCTAGAATCAAAAATCCATGTGTTGCAGTCATCACTACTATGAAACTTGAGTAAAGCCACACCTGAATTAGAGGTGGGAGGTGCAGTTGGAATTAGAGACAAGAGTGGTTCTATTGCAGCCACTGCAGCCTTACCAATATAAGCATCATTTGAGACTCCATTACGTCTCTTCTTATCCTGAAGATCATGCCACCAATTTGGATATCCATGCAATTTAAAGCATGTGTCACGGGTGTGCTTAGTGTTCCCGCAATGAAAGCATTTTGTCCCCTCAGTATTGATCTTTTGCTTCTAATGTGGACTAGCATTTGACCTATTACTGTTCACAGATAAAGACTCACCATTAGAAGCAAAGCTTGAGCCATATTTGAAGCTTTTGGAAGCCAAGAATACTCTAAGAGTGTTGTTTGTGCCGCAAGTTGTTGTCATCACAGCTTGTTGAATAGCTTCTCGTTGAACGTGGGCATATGCTTGCTCTACTATAGGAAAAAGGTTGCATCTGTAATACTTCACTCTGAATGTGGTCCAGGTGGTCATCAAGGCCATTCAAAAAGATGTACACCCTGTCCTCTTGAAGGATAGAGTTATAGTGTTGCACATCAATCGGGCACTCCATGGGATTTGGACGACGAAAATCAATTTCTTGCCAAAGGCCCTATAATTCGTTGTAGAATTTTTTCAGCGAACCACAAGCTTGCTTAAGTCTACTTACACGCCGTCGAAGTTCATAGACTTGGGATGTATTCCGTCAAAAAATGTGGTGGCAATAGCATCCCAAATTTGTTTGGCGGTCGGATATCGAATGAAAGTGCTGATAAAAGAGGTTTCTATAGAGTTGATTGACCAACCTTTGACTATTGCATTGTCGGTTCACTATCGCCTGAACGTGGAATCTGTCTGAGACGGCTGAGGAAGGTCACCATTAATATATCTCAATTTGTCTTTAGCTACAATATACATCTCAACCACTTGGGACCAGAGGGCAATATTGGATCCATCCAATTTAATGCCAATTGTTGTGGCACCCACATCTGCTGTCGGCGTTGAGAGTAAGGCTTTATTCAAAGCCTTAATCATTTTTGTTGTGAGTTCCATGAGGGTAGAAGGGTGTGTGTGTGTGTGTGTGTGTGTGGTGGGGGGTGGGGGTGGGGGTGGGGGGACACCTGAATTGAAATCAGCATCGGCCATGATAGTGGTAGGGTGAAGGGATTTGGATTAGGAGGCTACAGATATCAAC
>CM018912.1:11196270-11198770 GCA_009663005.1 Actinidia chinensis | reverse complement strand
TTTACATTAGGAATACTTAAAAAGTAAATTATTTAGATCAATTATTTTTTTAATAAATAATTATTAATAAAAAATAAAAAATAGGGTAGTTTATAAATAAATGATGTTTTGAGGAAGAAAAGAGAATATTTATTTATTTTAATGGATGTATTGAGAAAAAAAATTGAAAGCTCTAAATAAAACAGCAAAGTTTGTTATTTTGCACAAAATCTAACTTCACGAGGGAATATTGATATTAGTTTCAAAAGTAAGATAAATTATTGTAATTTTTGAAACAAATGAGAGGTGTTTGTATTTGTTAGAAACATGTCATGTGATATTATGGCTTATTTGATTTTTTAAATAAAATAAAGGAATTTGAAAATTGCGATTAATTAGTCGAGTGTTTATTGCAAGATTTGGTTTTGTCTTGGACTATGACTCCATTTCATCTCTCTGCTAGTTGGCTTTCGAGTAATCGTTTTTCTTAAATTGGCAGAGCCAGGGTAAGTGAAGTCAATTAATTGTATTGAAAAATAAATTACATTATTATTTTTAATATAATTTATTATAAATACATTGTTGACTTAATAAAAAAATTATAATTTATTATAACTTCTATAAATTTTATAATTTTGATTCCGTTAAACATAAATTTTACTCAATTTTGACATTACTGAACCTAAGTTATGGCTTTACCCCTACATAGATCTTGCATGTCCTCCTTGTTAGGTTCAACTTAGCCTAGTTTTTTTGACATATATTTTTTAGCTGTTTTAATTTTAAAATTTTTGATTAAAATTTTTACTTCATATTGTATCACCGTCACTTTCACTTTCTATCATAATTTTCAATATAATCAAACGGGATCTATCAATTGTACAACAAAATTTTAAAAAACCATGTAAGAGGATAAAATGGACGGCCCCACCAAGGTAGGAGCCACCTTCGAGAGAACCACTGAGAAGCAAGGTGGGGGAATATCGTTGAGAGCTTGGTCAAAACATCACCAAGTATTGATATCGTCCAGACTAAGAACTACTCGGCGTCAATCCAAACCTAACTGTTGTTGTTAATAGTCGCGATGGATCAAACTTGTGCTGATGTTGGTCAAGAAATACACGATCGGAAAAAAACCAACGATCCGCGTAGTATCAGGGAGACAGGAATAACTTGCACGACGAAGTTTCCTCTGACAAACCCTATACCTAGAACACAACATCTGCGGTAGGGAGTCGTGCTACCAATTAAGCTGCAGAGTTATGCTTGAGTAAGCCACCTACTTACTGACACGGCAATTGGTGCGTCGCGGTACGCGCCAAGGTATGCTATATAAGGAGAACTTTTGTTCTCAAAAAGGTACGCAATCTCAGCTAATACAACATATACATACTCTCTCTCTCTCTCTACATTCTTTAGTCTTCTAATTTGATAGTTGGAAAGCCATTTTTCCCAAACAGTTCTAATGGGCGATTTCACTGTTTTTGTATTACTGCTAGAACAACATTGCTGGTTGATTGATTGCAGCTACTTTCGTCACCATAGGACCACCGGAGATATCTAGTCTCGATTTTCTTCCTCTCATCCCTCAAGCTCACTACCCCACACCTCAAAAGGTTAAAAAGTTGAGGAATTTGTACTCGTTTATCTCAACGTATCATCAAAGAACCTTCATTTATGCACAGTTCAAGAGTCTCAAGACACACACGATATTACATGCGTCGGCATCATATATATATATATATATATATATATATATAGTGATTTCATGACCAAGATTCGCATTTTAAATTCGATTGAATCAAGTCAAAAAGTTTAGTGAAAGATAAGTATCATCGCCCTTTTGTACCTAGTTTGGTCTCGTTCAATCTAGACCGTTAGATTGTTTTGGTACACTTTTTTGGAATCTGTTTAGTGTATGGATGGAATCATTGTACAAGAACAAAATATTCAAATGAACAAATTAAGGTCATGTTTGGGCTTAAGATTTTTTTGGTTGGTTTTTGATAAAAAAAAATTCAAAATTTTTTAACAATTTTTTTAAGTAGTTTAGGGTGAGTTTATTTTAGAGTGAATTTTTGAGAGTATATTTGGGGGGTTTTGATGGTTTTCTTGTCCAATTTTTCCTTTTTAATCCAAAAATAAAAAAATATAATTTTTTACCCCAAACAGGCCTAAAAGGAACTCTTGAAGTTGATGAGCAATTAGGGTATTTTTTCTAGTGTTGACCTTAAGGTTTAGGGGATTTTTTATTTTTTATTATGTTTATATTTCAGTTAATTTTTCTGATTGTTTGATTAAAATTTTAACTACTTCGTTTCCTCTGGTGAGATAAATCTAAAAATATAATTTTTTTTATCAATTTTGAAAAAAAAAATCTGCTAAAGATAAAATCAACAGTTTGTAGAGTAATGGATTTTTTTTCTTTTTAGTGATTTTTTAAAAAATTACCATCAACAGCAATACCTAAGATTCACAAGCCCAAAAGTAAGAGGTGGTTATTGTGTCGTGTCACTACAGA
>CM018912.1:11186270-11191270 GCA_009663005.1 Actinidia chinensis | reverse complement strand
CAAAAACTTATTTTGAATACCGAATAAGGAGATGAGTCCGAAAATATAGAGATTTTCATCTAATTAAAAAAAAATTAAGTAGATAATTTTTTTTATATTTTTGTATTTTTCTCGTTAAGAGGAACATAGTATAAAACTTTGATCAAACTGTGAAAAAAGCTTCCTAAAAAATAAAAAAAAAATATCAAGAAACTAAAAAAATCGATACCCAAACTGCACCTAAATTTAATACCAACCATAAAAAAAAAATTGGGACAAACTCTATCAGTCTAACGGGACCAAGAAGGGGGAGGAAGAATCCCATCTACACTTGCAAGAGAAGGCCTAATTAAAATTAAGATAGAGCTTTGTATAAACTGACTCTAAGAATTATTGTCAAAAGAATTAAATCTGCGAAACCAGCCGTATATTTAACTTCTTTTTTTTCCTTCAAATAAAACTACACAAATATCTTCGCTTCACCAAATGTTTATTGGTGCAAATCATTAATTTTCAAGTTGGCCAGACAAGCCTTTTCCACTGTTTCCATGATGCCAATCACATCATATCCTTATAAATCACTGATAATATCATCAATATAGACTAGGGGTGCACAAATGAACCGAAAAATTCGAGAACCGAACCAATTCGGCCTCATTGGATTGGGTTGGTTCGGTTCTGGTAGCCCTTTGGTTCAGTCCATGGTCTTAAAAATTATGAAACGATTAAATCGGTTCGTTCTCTGATTAGCTGTTTTCGGAACCGGAACCGAATCGAATCGAACAAACCCGAGCTTATTATAAAGATTAGGTGTGGACTACCACACCGTATAATTTCCGTTTAAAACAATTTCTTTCTTGTTTGTGAATTTTTGTAATGTTGAAAACTTTGTTCTTTTATTGAGTTATGTTTTTTTAATTTTTTAGAATGAAAATAGTAGCAGGTGGGGTGGAACCAAAACATATCCATAGACCTTGGAATCGACCGAACATCCGAATCGACGTTCGGATTGGTTGGTTCGGTTCCAATTCTGATTGGTTCGGGTTCGATTTCAATTACTTGTTGGTTCGGTTCTGGTTCAAAAAAAAATTAAAATCGATGATGATTGGTTTATTCGGTTCTGGGTGTTAGGCATTGTGAAAACGAAACCGAACCGACCATGTGCACCCCTAATATAGCCAAGGGATTTGTGAAAAAATCTATAAAACACAATTTCATTTTGAATTGTTAAAATTACTTTTTACTATTTACGATTGGAAATTTTATTTGAGTTAATTCAACGACTAAAATTTTACTTAAAATTATTTTTTATCCCTCAAAAATATCATTTTCTTGTTCTCAAATGTGTGGGAGCGACATAGGTTCTTATCTAATAGACAAAAAAATTTAAACCTATGCATTTTTTTACCCATTTGATATTTTTTAGTAGGGCCCACACCAAAAAAACTAAAATACATCTTTCTTTTTCACTCATTTCTCTCAAATTAGCAATTTTTTAAAAAATTATTATAATTTTTAATTGGTTTTATATTTTATAGTAATGTATCTCTTCGTATATGCATGTAATGTATATTTTATCTGATATTTATATCTTATCTGTTTTTTAGATTGTAAAACTCTAACGAGTACGCCTAAGATGTGGTCTTTTTTTACATAATGTCAGTGGATACGGTCAATTACTTGTGTTCAATAAGTTAGAAAATTCATGATCCTTTTAATAAATAAATGTTATTTATATTATATATATAGATTTATTCTAAGTCTCATCTTATCCTATAAAAAATGAGAAGAAAAACAAAAAATGCACAATTGTTGTTTGGGTGGGTATATGGCCCGCCATTAATAATCTCTCCTTTGATAAGATGATGCCCATATTTAGGCTTTCCGTTGCACCAAGTTTTTTTTAGTTTTTTTTTTTTTTCTTTTTTTTCTAGGTTTTTTGGCTTAAATAAGAAAAAAAGCCAATCAGAGTTGGCTTTTTGCTTTTTTTTCTTTTATTTTTTTTTGCTTAGTTTTAGCTAAAGTAAAGCCACAAAAGCAAAAAAGAGTCAAAATTTCCTTGACCTTATTAATAGCAAGCTTAAAAAAAAAAGCTTGGCTTTTAAGCACTACCAAACGGAGCCTTAATATACTTGGTTTATATAGAGACTATATAGTGTAGATTGCCTCGTACATAGAGGATCAAACAGATCTAATTCAATAATAAAAGAATATAATGCTCAAATAATATAAATAAGTACGACAAAACACGACCTACTTAGTGAAAATAAAAAAATTGTAGCTTTACAAAAAATGTAACTCTTCTATGTAATTGAATTCTCATTCTACTATAATTTCGTAAATGGACGTGTTGTTTCATCACAATCTAAGTACCACGTGATTGGTCGCCAACTTTGATGTTCATGTTGGGTAAAATAATTTGGAAATAAATAGAATTTTAAATAATAATTTCATTTAATACAATAATCTGAAATTACAAGTTTAAACTGGTTAAAAAAATAGTTCAACTTATTGAACTTTTTGCAGAAACATAAATTACATAAACTCAAAATGCAAAAGTAAAATAAGGAATACAAACAGAGTTGCATCCTGCAATCGCAGTAATTGCAATCTTCTTAAAAGAGATTCGCCGTCTACCGATGGTATTTTAAGATTTTATTGACGTTTTACTCCCAGGATAAAACGGCTGAATTGCGTATTTCGGAACACCTCCCAAACAGCCTTGCGAACTAATTATGCGACTATCTCTCTCTCACTCAAATAAAAACTCAGATTTTTTTCTCAACGCAACAAATCAGATTTTATACAGAAAATCATGACTTTTTAAAAGTAATTCTCAACCACAAACACCTCATCATTAGGGTGGTTTATGGTTCTAAAACTACAATCATAAAGGCTGTTTATGGCTACCCTTTGGGATGCTAACAACTCTTTTGGGAGTTGTTAATATCAGTCAATTTTAAACTTTTCATTCACACAATAATTTCCAACAGTTCATGGGTTTAAAAAAAACTTTTTATGATTCATCCAATTACATGAATGGCCAAGATTTTCTATACTTGGATCATTGATTTGTGGACAAAAGAAAAAAGGAAAAATGATTGAAAAATAACAATACATTTCTTCTTCGTCACTCCATTATCTTCTTATTGTTTTTTTTACTTTTTTTTAATTAATAATTATTTTATAAATTTATGATTCAAACACAACCTAAAAACAGAAGTTAACCCTATAGAAAGTGATAAGAATGAAGAGATGGGAGATGATCAACTGTTCCCAATCTCCTGTCCCTCCCCCCCCCCAATAAGTGACATTTGTCTATTTGTAATTTATTAAGGAATGTTGTGTAATTTATCCATCTCGTTAATAATTTACAAATGCATATGTGTTATTTATTGGGAGCCGTAATAGGGGCTGAGACAGGAAATTAGAGACAACTGACATCTCCACGAAGAGATGGGTCTGCTAAGCCCATGCATGTATGACATGTTGTTGTTTAATGAGTGAGACTTGAAAAGGCATCATTGTGACAATGGCTGTAATGACTATGCTCAATTAAAACTGTAAAATGTTGTGTGGTTTTGTCCACCAAGCAATTATATTGGCCACCACAAGGCACAAGATCTGATGTTATCAATTAAATCATGCATCTTTGCCATTTTCTAAAGGAAAAGTAACTGAAGTAGCTTGTTTTGTTTTCATTTTTTTACTTTTATGTCCCTTTTGGGATAAGTAAATATTTTTTTTTACTTTTGATTTAAAAAGGTAAAATAGGATAAAAAAATTATCTCAAATAAACTTCCGTATACTCATCCCAAGCACACTTAAAAAACAGAGATTTTTTAGCAAAAAAATAAAAAATAAAAGAAACTACCCCAAACACGGTATTAGATTTTGTTGCATTAAAATTGTATATGGATCAAGAATTTAGAAAATAATTTATTGCGAGAAAAAAGTAATTTATATAGTATTCAAATCTCACATATCCTTGATAATTAAAATATTTGTTCGTGTTTAGACTGCCTACACACACGAGAGCCTGACCTCAAAGGACAAATTAAGAATATAAATAATAAAATTTTCTCGTTTTTTCTAATAGGTTAAGCAATAATTTTACCACAGCTATTATTATAGCAAAGCATAGACTTCGAGACAAAAGAATTAGCACCAACATGGCTTCATGCACTGACATCATGGGCTGAGTCATGGAAAGAAGTGTGAATACGCGTGTGTGGAACCCACTTGCTTGTTAAAGGGTCATGTTTAAGTTATTGATTTTTTTTTTTAGTTTTTTAGTTTTTTTATCTTTATTAAATTTTTTTATCATCGGATTAAAATTTTATATTTTTTCGATTCCTCTCAACAAAAGGAGTCCGATAATATAAATTTTTTCATCTAATTTAAAATAAAATTCACTATACTCATTTTTTTTATATATTTTTTGATTTTTTTGTTAAGAGTAATCGAAAAAATATAAATTTTTAATTAAATGGTAAAAAAAATCACTGAAAAAAAAACCTCAAAAATTAATAAACCAATAAAATCAAAATAACCCATAGCCCAAATTGGGTTAGGTGTCGGTGTGGAAGGTCCCAAATTCGAATTGATGATACACCTGCTCCAGCAATCCAACTTACTAACCAACTAACACCACTCTTCTTTTTCCAAGTTCATGCGCCCTTCTTTTTCCAAGTTCATGCGCAATGTAGGGGATCTGGTATAGCTGAACTTATGTTAGAATTGCTTTCTTAAAAGCAGAAGTTAAAAATCTTTAAAATGGAGCTCTAAGAATTAGATTTTTTTAAAAAAATTTTAGATTATTTTTAGAGTATAAGCAAAAGTATAAATTGTGCCAAATACTTTAAAATAATTTTTAAGACAAAAAAAAAAAATGATTCTTATAAGCTATACCAAACATGGTGCTAGAAACCAGCTAAAGCTACCCTTCTTTTTCAAAGTTCCAAAGGGACTTAAGTGTTTTTTCCTTTTTTGGTAAATTTCACTGATCTCTCCAGAGATTT
>CM018912.1:11156270-11161270 GCA_009663005.1 Actinidia chinensis | reverse complement strand
GTGGTCCAAGCTTGTGACTGAGAACACAGACAAGGATCTATACTTGGATGAGTTCGATTGGTTCTCAGGAAATTGGAAGTTCCACCCCGATGACGACATGTTGTGGTCCTTCTCAAGAACAAATGGTAGTATTAATGATGGTAAAGTCCTATCTCAGTTGGTTTGTTCTATAGGTTTCAACTCGGAGCAGTGCAAGGCTGCAATTAGGCACACCAACAACAGCCAAGTACCGTGCGATGTTGTAACCTTATTGTAGTACAAGCCGATCTATCCCCATACCATTCCTCACTAAGCTTATAGACTCAATCAATTTGCCTTGCCCCTATTTCGAATCAAAAAACCTGTAAACCCAACCCAGGGTGCTTAGTCTTTTAGCTCAAGAGATCAAACTATTAGTGACTTGATAAACACTAGGGTTGTTGACTTCGCAATATAAAAAGATGAGTAAAAGACAGGTTCTAGTAACTCGATCTCGGTTTAGATTTTTGTGAGCGAGCTGCTCTTGTTGAGGAAGAACAGTAGGAAGGGGAAGCAGAAGGGGAAGAGGGAGAGGGAGAGGGAAAAATTGAGGGAGATAAAGAGAAAGTTACTCAAGGTGGTAACTTGGCCACAGCTTATCCAGTATGGATATTGAGATCGGACGATAAGGCCCCCAAAGTTGTCTTGCTCCAGTCGATCCCAGAATAAGGAGCTATAAAGGAGGAGGTTGAAAACTCCTTTGAGGGAAAAGAAGAATAAAAATAAGAAGAAGAGGTGTCCAGCTCGGCTACAGCTATGCTGCCAAACATGTTAAAGATTAGGGAAATTCTAGCATTACGCAACAGAAGGGGCAGTCTTTTTCACTGAGTTTGAGAGATCCTTTTTCACCGCCCGACAACAAAAGAAGAAACACAAAGGGGAAGGAATAATAGGTTGGTGTCTCCTAGAAAAGGCGCCGCAAGACCGATATGAACTCGGCCAATGGCTCCCCTCTACCTCGATTTTTGCCCCCAACTTCTGGAATCTTGAGATATCAGTTGGGGATCTCGACTGTCATGTCACCCATGACGATACCTCATAGGACTTCTAGACCTGCCTTGTGGTGGCGCATGCCGCAATGTTGTCACGTGACGTTGCCGAGCTCTAAAAGGAGGACGAGATCATGGCTTACAACTTGTCCATCATGCAAAACCTCCAAGTAAGTTCTTTACCTCTATTCAGTTTTTCTTTTTTTAAGACTTGTAAGATTTGAACTTAGTATTCTTTCTCACATGCTCTTTAGAGATCGGTGGTGAATTACCAACGCGAGAAAAATCGCTTGGATGATTTGAAGAAGGCTCAGAAGAAAGTCACCATCTTGGAGGGTGATCTAAAGAGGAAGGAGGAGGAGCTCGCTACTACCACCACTAAGCTAAAAAAAAAGGAGGAGATCATCGCTCCAACATGTAGCTCACGATCATGTGTATCAACGGTATACGGTTGTAGATGGAACACGGCCAGTGACTTCTATGTCCGTGACACAACTGAGGATATAATGGAAGCCTTCCACGAGGGTTGGTTAGCATGTCTAAAGGAGCTTGGCATGACCTCTAATCATCTAGCGTGGTCTGCAGCTTAGCCACTGATGGAATACCTCATTTTACGCCCTGAGCCTTATACGCCAATCCTCTTGACAATTTTTAATGAGGATGAATACTTTAACCGACTTGCGGAGGGGGATGACAACAAGAAGGTGGGCCCGACTGAGGTTGAGAAGGAAACTGAGAATGATACAGACTGAGTAACAGGCAGGTCATTAGACAACCCCCAAGAGTAGTGAAGCTTATTTGACACCAATGGTTGTTCGATTTTGAGAATTATTTGAGAAATTTGTAATTAAATTTTGAACAATTCCGTCAAGGACAAACACTTCTCTAAATGGATTTCATTTTTTGCTAGCTCGTTTTAGCCTTCTGCATGCCTTAGCATAATTCTGCTTAATTTAGATTTGTCATTCAATGTTTAGGACACCTTGAGCTTGGTGTTTAGATAGGTCGGCGAATGGTCTCGTGATTGGATTAAAACATCTCAAGCTAGTGCTTGAGTAGTTCGGCGAATGGTCTCGTGATTGGATTAAAACATCTCAAGCTAGTGCTTGAGTAGTTCGGCGAATAGTCTCGCGCTTGAATTAAGACATCCTGAGCTTGGTGGTTAGGTAAATGAGGATTGTAACTCGTTCACCCAAATTTTACACTTAGAAAATTTTTTTATATGAAAGAATAAATAAGCCTAGACAAATCTATTTCTCAACAGTTAGAAAAATTTTGATATAAAAGAATGAATTCCTCTAAGCTGAGGTAAATTGTTTTTCAACACTTAGAATTTTTTTTGTAAGTGTATAAAAATCTTTGGATAGTTCAAGCCGAAATAAAGTAGAATATAAATTAACCAAAATAAAAATAAAATATCCGAACTCAAAAGATTGCATTGATCAAAAACACTTACAAACTTTTCTGTAAAGTAGCTGAGTTTAAAAGTAAATTAGTTACATGTTTACTGATAAATTTTTCTCAAGTTGTTGGCGTTTGAAGGTCTTAGAATTTGCTTGCCCTTTAGGTTTTCAAGATTGTAAACTCATTTGACAACGAGCTTAGTGATTTTGTACAGGCCTTTCCAATTTGGGTTAAGCTTTCCGTCCACTGGGTCCTTGGTATTCCCAACAGCCTTTCTCAAAATGAGGTAGCCAACCAAAAATTCTCTATGTTAGACCCTTTGGTTGTATGTTTGGGCAAGTTGTTTCTGATAGCTTGCCATTCGTATAAATGTATTTTCTTTTTTCTTGAGCAAGGTCAAGGTTCCATGCTAGCACCTCAGTGTTGTGGTCATCATCATAAGCTTCAGTTCGGATTGTATGTAACCCGATCTTCAACACGATTACAACTTCAAAATCGAAATCCAAAGAATAAGGTGTTCGTTCATTAACTTTCCATATATATAGTCCGGTTTGGCCCACATATGATCGTTAGTTTCTCAACCCATTTATCTTTGGCTTTTTAAGGTCTCTTTCTTGATCCCACTATGATAGTTTCGTTGAATGTCTTCGCAGCTTTTTTCCATTCAATTACGAATACTTGGATTGAATTATAAAACTCATTTTATCTCGTCCAATAACTTCTTGATTGATTTTTTGGTTAACAAATTGGGTCATTGTCTGACACGAAGGCTCTGAGGATGCTGAACTGAGATTGAGTGTTATTGCTTGTACTTAATTACATCAACCTCTCTGATCTAGGCTAGTGGTTTAGCTTCAACCCATTTGGTGAAAAAATCCGTGGTAGCTAACAAGAACTTCTTGTTTCTTGGAGCTCGGGGAAGTACCCTCACTATGTCTATTCCCCACTAAGCGAAGGACCACAGTCTAGTGAATGAACTCATATCCCTAGCTGGTCGGTAAATGAAGGGATAATTTTTTTTAACACTTAACGCACTTGCAAGCATACAATTGGGCATCTTTTAGCATATACGACTACTAATATTCTTGAATTAAGCTCAGTGTGCAAACGATCTGCCCCTAGAATGTAATCCACAAACTTCTTCATAGATTTTAAACAAAAACATACTTCACTAAGCTTGGGTGGACGCATAACAGATAGAGTCCCGAGTAAGACTTATTGTACAAGATTTCCATTGGAAAAATCCAAAAATGTGTCGCCTTCGTTTGGAGCTTGTACGTTTCTCTTTTATCCTCTAGAAGTTTGTCATGGCGCAAAAACTCTACAATTGGATCCATCAAGCGCAGTCCTAGTTTTATGTTGCAAAAATGGAATTCGACCAAATTCACTGCGATGATTCGTCCAATTTCTTCATCAAAAACTAATGTTAAGCCTGCCAATGGATCCGTGTATGAATTCAGATATCTTCCCACTTGTTCAACTTTCGCAGCTTGGAATACCCTAAGGAGATGCTTTGCCACCATTAAGTATTTTGTTATTTTGGCTTTCCGACCTTCAAACTTTCTAGTGACCTGATTGACCACCAGCTTTGAGTCGTTAAAGATATGGAGCTTGAGTACTAACAACTTTTTGGCAGATTTCCAATACTGTTATGAATTTTTCGTATTCTATTTCTTTGTTTGTCATGGAAAAATTCAGCCAAACACATTGCTAAAAAATTGCGCCTTTGAGGTTTTTCAGCACCACACCTACACCTAGCAGTTTTTGGCCCCGTCGACTTACATTCTTCAGGCCTTGGATTGATTATTCTGAGGTAATTTCTCAAGAAACTCGAGAATCTCAATGGTGTTCTCAACCGCATGTGTTATTTCGGCCACTATTGATATTCCTACCGAGCTCTCATTCCCTTTGCGTGCAAATAAGAGATAACCCAATTCTAAACTCACAATTCGAGGTGAGAACTCAGCAAGAAGATCAACTAAGACATGACCCTTAATCACTACCCTCGAAAGAAACTTGATGTCAAATTGTCCAAATTCAACAAACTATTTAGATAATCTCCCGGAAAAGTTTGCTTTGTGCAAACATTACTATGCAACACATGTTACAAGTGATTCAAACACATTAAGATGTCATGAAGTTTGCCTTGTGCAAACATTATTATGCAACACGTGTTACATGTGATTCAAATACATTAAGATGTCATGAAATAGTTTAACCAACATTTTTAATACGCAGGAAACATCACTATTCTTACGATATACGGACAAAATGCATAATTCACATATGGGACTAGCTACTTTACACGTGCATAAATTGCACCCTAGCGAGTTTACATGCACTTTTACCAATAAAAATAAAAAAATAACATAAAGAATTGTGGAGCGTTCCTTGACCGTCCACTGTTATGAGATTTGTCCTCCTTTGGTTTTTTAAACAAGATTTTAATACAAATTTGTTGTATTTTTTTTACTATAACATCTAAATCATTTTTCGTATTAAAAAGCTCATGGGTAAAAAATGTTTTTAAAAATTTAAAAAAAATAAATTTATTTTTAAATAATAAATTTTAATATAAGTTCTGATACC
>CM018912.1:11131270-11133770 GCA_009663005.1 Actinidia chinensis | reverse complement strand
AATTTGTAGAGGCGAATCTTAGCTTTTTCTCTACAATTTATTTTTTTTTCTTTTTCAATTCTTGTAATTAAGATAAATCAGAAGATCAAATGGTTGAGCTACTCCCGATCCGATAACTGTGTTCGAGTTTTATCACTCCGAAATATAGCTTGCAAACTCCCCTATTTACTCTTAAATATTGAAAAAAATAAATAAATCCAAACAAATCGAAGAAATACAAGAAATAAAAAAAAAACTAAAATAAGTTAGCTTTTTGTTCCCGGCGCAATTAAAGGCGCAACACCATATCTAAGGCTGGAAAGGCAATTGCTATTATTGGCATTATTTTTCAGGGTAAATTATAGTACCCCCTGTGAACTATGATGTATTTCCGAGTTGCCCCTGTAATATTTGAACTTAGACACTTAATTCTCATAATGTATTTAAGTTCTTCCATTTAATACCTTCCAATCCATTAAAAATTATATGGAAAATGCCATGTGACTGCCACCGCACCTTATCACCTACCACTGAAAATCCCCATAGCCGCAAGGCTCGCAAACCCTCCTTAACCATTTTGCAAATTAAGAGAGAGATAGAACACAATAGGGCTCTGTAATGTGATAAAATACACGATTACAAGTTTCGGCCTTGTTAGGGCAGACACCACCATCAAACTGTCGTTGTGCAGCAAGGTCTGCGGGGTCTCTGCAACGGAGCTCAGTCAAGACCCCATCGAACATTGACTCTGTCTGAAGTAAGGCAAGAATTACTGCTAATTTGTCATTCTATAGTAAGCTCGATAAGGTCACCACACCAAAACTTGGTAAAGGGACAACGGTCAGCGGCAATCCCGATGCACATCAGGGGATAAAAGGTAGATTGTTTGGCAAGGTTTCCTTTGGCAGACCCTACACCTGGATCAAGTCGTCGATGGCATGATGACCAACTACCAACCAGGTCCTAGAGGCATGACTAGGTCAGTCACCTACTCATTGATATAACAATCAGCATGTCTAGGCATGCGTCAACCTGCAGTCTATCCAGTGACACTACAGATGGCGCGTCCAAGTATGTGCTGAACTAAGGTATATAAGACCAACCCTTATTCTCTCAAGAGTATGCAAATTTAGCTACTCGAAGTTTCTACTCTTTCTCTCTCCTCATATACTTTGATTATCCGGTCAACTAACTTGACCATCGAAAAATCATTTTCTGAAAATAGCTCCGGCGGCCAAACTCACTATTTCTGTGTCACAGCATGTCTACAACAACCAGCAACTGTCGTCAGTCACTTTTATGTATCACTGGTTCACCACATGTGCCTATCTTTGATTTTTTTTCTTCCATTTCACGAACACTACACCCCACAACTTCATTTCGTGATCAGAATTTGTGATGGGGCCTCACTGATAATGGTTGCTTAGATCTGGTGTAAGGGAGTGGTGGTTGGGGAATGTTGGACTTCGCTAGATTTGGGCGGCAGCGGCGAGTCGCAGAAGTGGTGTTTGGGGTTTGGTGTAGGGTTAGGGTTAGAGAAGGTTGAAGATGGAGATATTTAGGATTAATGGAAGTGTATTGAGACCAAGTTAAAAGCCTTAAAATACTGTTGTTGTGCTTAGAAAGTGGGGTGTCTTAAGATCATGTTGGTTTGCATTTAAAAGCTCCCTGAAATGATAAACAAATTTTTGTGACCTAAATACCCTTATTTTGCTGGCTCAATCATTATAAGCATATACATTGAACTAAACAGGGGCTTGAGTTCTTACTTCCTTAGATTTCTTACTCTTCTTGCCATTATAACTCCGTTTGTTACTAGCTTTTCGGATGACTTTTTTTAAATTTATAAGCAAAAAAGTCAGTCAGAATTGGCTTTTTTGCTTTTTTGTTTATTTATAACTAAAGTAAAGCTAGAAAAGCCAAAAAAAAAACTAAAAATTCTGGCTTTTTTGGTAGCAAGTTTAAAAATACTTGGATTTTATGCATTACCAAACGGAGCCTATGTTGTACCGACAACGTAGTCATCTTCATTGGTGTTGCCTCCATCAATAAATCTACCCTCACCATTGCCTTAATTCATCTTGCCACCGCATAATCCCATTGTGGCAGAAACCGCACAAAACCTAACAACTCCCAACTCCAAGGGTAGAATAATGGTAGATTCATTGATCAAAGGGTAGAAAAGTATTTTTCTACATTCTGTTAATGGTGTCAAGCTTGTGTATGATTCATATACGTAAAAGGGGTTAAATGTTGAGTTTCAAACATTAGAGAGGTAAAATGAAAACATCATAGATTAGGGAGTTTATTGTAGTTCACCCTATTTCTTAATTTATTGCTTGGAATAAGTCTCTTGCGTCACGCAGAAGATCTTATCCTTGGACCCAAAATATTTGAATATTCATAGGCTTGTACTACAATTTCAACGTAATTAGCACTCGAGGATTTGCAATTTTGTTCCCTAACAGTATACTTAATTTTTGAACAGTAAAAACTTCACCAATAGAGATAAATCTAAATT
>CM018912.1:11081270-11083770 GCA_009663005.1 Actinidia chinensis | reverse complement strand
AAGAGGACTCACTTACGGTTTTGATTTATCAAGTGTTATTTGATTTTTGGAGGATCGAACACTAGAAGTAGGGGGACCAAAAAATCTGGTGTAATCAAAAAATCGGCCCGGTCCACTTTGAACTAGTTGTTTTGGTTCGATTTTTAAAAAGTTGGTTTGGTTCCGGTTCCAAAATTTTAAAAATCAACTTTGAAGTTGGATTCACATATTTGTGTGATGTTCCAAACTGAACCAAACCAAATAATAGTATAAATAATCACAACAAAGTCTCTTACGAGGACTCACTCACGTAAAATTTCCACATGAAAAACAGCTCTTCAAAGTCCTTTTTTCTATTGATTTTACAATATTACCCTTGCACTACACACACGGCAACGGAACCAGCACTGCTAGGAGTGCTCAAATCAATACACCATCAAACTCTCTTGTGACTCACAAAAGGTGCTGATGTGGCATTTTGTGATATTATAATTTAAACTTAAAATGTGATAACATATGTTGTATACATTATATTTCGATAAAATTTATAATTTTAGAATCTATTCATCGAGATCTATCAAATAAGATTAATGATGACTATAAAATTATTTAAAACTAAAAAAAAATGCAAGTTTGATTTGGCCCGAACGAGATAGATACGGAGTTTTTGTTTCTTTACTTTTTGAGATTTTTATTTTTTGTGAATTATTTCTACTATCAAAATTTTATACTTTTTTATTTTTTCATGATAGAAAGATAAAAATATAAAATAATTGATTAAATTTTAAAAAAACTATTAAAGACAAAAAAATAGTTATTTGTCAAACTTTTTCTTTTGAATTGGATCAATTTTTTACATTTTAAAATTTATTGACGAGAGAAATAAAAATTGTATAAAATTGTGATATTAGAGAAATTTATCCTATAATCAATGAATATTTCTTAAAAAAATATTTAAGGAACTTCTTATCACAATTAAAAGTGACATATTTATTTAATTACCATGTCACAAATCGAGTGAGAAATTTCTCATTGCATTTAAATTTCTCACCATAGTTTATTACAAAATATTTAATAACTTTTCATTTTTATTAATAAAAAAAATTGTAATATTAAAGACTGATAAATTTCTCATTTCACAGTGAAAAATAAATAATTTAATAAACTTGCATTCCAATAATTTAGCAAACTTTCCCCAATATATTATTAAAAACTTGCAATTGTTAACTTCTCACTCCACCATAATACATTCAAGAAAAAAGAAAGAAAATGGTCAATTTCTTCATCTTTTAATTCCAAACACCAGTACTCTACTATCCCGCTGCTGCCATTGAAACTTTTTACATCTTTGCCGCCATACAATTCTCACTGAAATTTTTCAATAGTCCAAACCACAGGCCACTCTGCGAAAACCACCATCCTACCACCACCACAACCATTAACCACTAACATCACCAACACAAACTTTGCTTACCACCTATCGTTACCCCTAATGGTTTTGAAAATTTTTATAAATTGTCACCGTCGCTACTACAACTAAGAATAATGAAAGCAGTCTAAAAATGTAATATTTTCATCTAATTTAGGAAGATATTCACTAAAAACAAAAAAATATTTTTACTAGACCAATTTTTTTTCTTTAGCGGATGTTTTTTTTAAATTTGAACGAAAAATTTATATTTTCATATTTTACTTGTCTACAAAAACTGAACAACAAGTATAAAATTTTAATTAAACGATAAAAAAAATTCACTAAAGATGAAAAGTTTGAAACCAAAGTATCTCGAAAATCTCAAAAACAAAATTAGGCCAAACTAGACGTAGTATTTTATTGGTATCTACTGTATTTGTTAATCAAATATTAAACGTCAAACTAGATAACTTGTTTTTGCTTCTAACGGATGCAGAAGTGCGTTAATGTAAGAGAGAACATGCCCAATACTCTGCTCAGGCTACTGTGGTCAATTGGTGAGCGCCATATCTCTTCTTATAACAAGGGTAGTTATGGAAATAAAAAGTAGCAACAGTACTCATATGGGTTTGCACTTATGGGGAGGAGTTTTTTCAGCTCAACCTTGTGTGTAGGACTTAAGCGTAAATCGGAACCAAACTGTTATTTTTAAATTTGAAGTAGATAATTCAGATTTTAGATAAATTTGATTGATTAGGAAATTTCAAGAACGGTGGGGTTGAATTCGGTCATTGGATTGGGCTAGGGGAAGGGAACAGTGACTTTGTGGATGTGAGGAGAGTGTGACATGTTTATGGTCAGATTTAAGAACGTTGTTAGGGAAAAGTTGCTTTCGTATCTATCGATTGGCCCGAGACTATTTGGGGTCGTGTGCTTAGGACTATTTGTGTAGTTTGTTTTTTTTAGAATCTATTTTTTATTTTATTTTGAAAAATGTATCAGAGTGCTTGTCACAGTAATTTAAAAATGATTTAAAAAATATAATTTTATAAATACTTTATTTTAATGTCTTTTAAATTATATTTTTAAATAATCGACTTCTAACATAAG
>CM018912.1:11046270-11048770 GCA_009663005.1 Actinidia chinensis | reverse complement strand
TCGAATTATGACTAGTTAAAAAGTTTAGAGTTTAATTTATTAAAATTAAAAAATTTAGAGTTTAATTTATTACTAAGAACAATCCTTGGGATTCCTTTTGTAGTTTCCCCTAAATAGTGGAGTCACTAACCGCATAGTTATCAGAACCGAACCGGCGATTGAATCGGTCAAGGCATCGGTTCAATGGTTCAACTGTGGTTCAACCGGTTATATAATAAATAAATAATAAAAATACATTTAAATAAAAATAATTATTAAAAAATTATATATGGGTTAAAAGATACTATTTTTTATACAATAATTCAACATTAGTATAAATAATAAATACCTAATAAAAGAAAGTACAAAAGTATATTAATTAAAAACATCAAGAGGACTTTTTTTTCTTTTTAATTTAATATTTTTAAACATATTATTATTGGTATTTTTATATTAAAAGAAAAAATGTAAACTGGTTTAATAATCTGTATGATTAGATAATAATGTGATTAGTTGGGGTTGCCATTTATTTTTTTCTATACCTCCTATTTTTTATCTTTATTTTTTATTTTTTATATTAGATTATTTTTGAAATACGTTCTTATCTCGATATATATAAGTATAACTCTAATTAAATATTGAAAGATAGCTGATTTTTATTTTTTATTTTTTTAATTGAACTCAATTTTTTATTTTTAGTAAAAATAAAATTGAAAAATTACTAGCCAAATAAAATACTAAAATCAAATAAACAACCCAAAAAATAAAAATTATAAAAATACCAGGCCCTAAAATATTGTGTTTTTTTTTAAAAAATATTTGTGTTTTTTTTATTTTTTTTAAAAAAAATTTGGCCGCTCGGTTCAATAGTTTTTAACAACCGCCGGTTCAATCCGTCATAGCATATCGGGATTAATTAAACCAACCAGTTCATGATTTGATTTTCGGTTGACCAGTAGGTCAACCGGCGATTCGATTCGATTTTTATAACTATTTAACCGTAAACAAAGCCGCGTTTCGCACTAAGGCCCTCATTCTACAATTATTAGCTTTTAACGCCCAGCGTGCGCACTGCGCCCCGTGTTTAACCTCATTCCACTAGAATTGCCGTTTCTTCATTATTGCCCCCATACACACGCAAAACCTCCCACACACGGGTCAACTTCCATCTTTGTAAAATTCTAAATCCAAACGGAAGCAATTTTGACCTGACTCCATATTTTGAATTCATTTTGATAATTTAAATCGTTTATATTATATAAAATGTTTGAATTGAAATTTAATATTATAAAAATTATATTGATCGGATACAGATTAATAGTCGATTAAATCTATTTAGATCAAAAAATAAAATAAAATCATGTGTGTTATACTTATTTATTAAGTTATACAATAGAAGTGAACAAACATTGAACTGTGCCCGATCAATATAATTTTTATAGTATTTATTTTTACGATAAAATCTAAAATATATATGTTTTGAATAATCAAAATAAACTCAAAATACTTGAATTGTATCAATACAGTATATTTTTAGATTGCAGAGAGCCGGTCCCACTCTAAACTACGAAATTAATATTTTTTCTTTGTCATTTGGTAAGAGAAATCAAAATTAGATAGGATGATACTATTCTTACCAAGTGCACCCACAATTTTTTATTCTATATCTATTTCTCAGAAAACTTATCACAGTCTATACAAAACTCAGTTATTTCTCATTTTACCTTCAAAATTTATTCCCCTTTCATTTTGAAATTCAATTGTTAACAATTTTCCCCCAAATTTGAACTTTAATTTTTCGAATTCATATTAATTTTATTTTGAAGGTATCATTGAAATCTTTTCAATGGTAAAAATATTATTAAAAATAATGTTAATTTTAACAATTATATATATATATATTTAAATAATTTAAATTCTGATATTCCATTTAAAGGATCATTCTCTATCTTTCTTTCATACTTCAAATATATATAGAGGATCACAGTTCATGATCTAACTAAAACAAAATAAAGACTTAGAGGATGCATTGAAGTACATTAATTAATACGGTAAAATAGAGCTACTTAGAAAGGATTGGAGAATTACTTTAAAGGGTGAGACCTAATCCTTTAAATAAAATTTCACTAAGCTGCATCTTTGAACCAATTCGGAAGGAATGTAAATGTCACTCGTATATCAAGTAGGTGAACAAACTAGGATCAATCCAAACCTCCTAACGAGTCTAACTTTTTTTGGTCTAGTTTGAGTAGTAATTGTGTCACATTAATAAATATTTAAAATTTTGTCAATCATTGCCTGTGGATTTTTGAGTTAGATATTTTTTTCCTCAAATCCAATAACAACAAAGTGAAAAGATCGTTAGTATAGTGATTGAGGCATTCTCTTATCAAGCATAATATTTGAATTTAAGTCTTGCGACTACAAAATCCAATTCTCTTTCTCCATAAGAAAAATATAATAAATAAAATGTTTTTATTTATAAAAAGAACTATGTACAATCTTCTTCTCGGACCAAATC
>CM018912.1:11036270-11043770 GCA_009663005.1 Actinidia chinensis | reverse complement strand
TGTAACCTCCGTGACGTCCGCGTCCGTTACACGACGACTGTGACCGCGTCTCCGTCCGCGACAGCGATTTAGTTCTATGCCTATATATGGTTCTCTTCTCTTATGATTTCCAGACTACAATGACCATATTTGATAGCTGAGCTGTATTGTTTGACTTCAGTTGACAGTGATTTCTTTATGCTTGGAGGTGTTCTGAGTCTTTTGGAATTGCAGGATGGAATGTGTAAACTGCCAGTGGAGGTGAAGTTGGGAGGCTTAGCATTGTCGGTGGAGCTGAGGTGAGGTGTTTCTAGTTCTAAAGATAGTACTCTATAATACATAAAGAAGTTGGTCTTGTGGTGTCTAAAGGTAGCTAACTTTTGAATTATTATCCCACAGTTTGTGATAATAATATCGTTTACAGGTTGGTCCCCAACGCTGCTGGCCAGGACGTTATGCCTGTCAAGATCAATGGAGGACATGGATGTGGTAGATTTATGTTCCAACAGACGTACCGTTAAACAAGGTGAAGGTATGGGGTTCTTGTATCAACTTCAATTGCAACTCTTATTTATAATTTTTCCCCATTTTTCGAGATGAATATGTCATATATACACACACACAAAAAAATGCCTGTTCATGTCATTATTTATTCAATTTGCATGCAGTGCATACCGTTGCAGTATATTTTGGTAGGTCCATCGTAGCTTGAGACTAACTACCTTCCTTCTTTGGTATAAAAGCTATCAATGTAGGCAGAAGGCTTATATTGCTTCTGATGGCATCTGGGATGCATGTCCTCCTCAGAATGGCTGCAAAATCGTGCTGGGTTGCTGCGAACTTGCTGTGATGCAGATTTTGAAGGTAAATTAAACTCATAACTATGCTGAATTTTCTCATTGGTTGTGAATCTTGTGATAGCTGCATAAGCAGTATCTTCCAGCATATAGTAAGCATAACAAGCATACAACGTTATTGGCATGACCTAGATTATGGTACATTTTTTGGATTCTGGCATAAATATGGTGAATGAACTTGTAAAACATTTTTCTTATTGGATTTTATGCGACGGACTTCCAGGAAACTCTGAGGACACGAGGGTTGAAAGATGACACAACCTGCATGGTAGTTGACATAATTCCTCGAGATAATTCAATACTGCCTTTACCAACTCCAAAAAGGCAAAGCAAGTTCAGAGCTTTAATGTTCAGAAAGAGGTGCCATGATAGTGCACTTTGATTGGCTTAAAACTTGTCGTTTAAAGACTGTATTATTCTGACATGTGGTGGCATTCTATTTGCTCTGTCTTGCAGACTTGGACACATGGCAATGTTTGATTAGTCAGAATTTGTAACTTTGTAAGACACTTGACAATGTTTAATTGGCCAAATTTTGCGTGTCTACACTTGTATTTAATCACCTTGAATTGCATTTGTTTTTGTCATATGAGGTGAATACACGAGTAACAGTTTATTGGCATTTTTAACGAGGGGAAATATTCTAGTTGAGCGTTGGCAGCACCATTTAGAATGCTGGACTTTCTCTTTGTGAGTATGTTATAGAACCCAGTATCGTTCACTCCTCAAGATACAAGGCAATTCAAATATGATTGCATAATTGGAGTTCCTCAAGTATCCTTGGACTTCGAATATGTAAATATCTTTGAACTAGCTCAAACGTGTTTCGAGGAACATGAGTGGATAGTTGAAAATGCCCATAATTTACTCAATTTAAATATGCGAGGGGAAGTTTTATCTCATTCATGAACTTTGAAATGCAAAGATTTTGTGATTAAAGTTTTTGAGTAGAACAAAATGTGCAGAAAGTTTTGTACTTTTGCTTTTACTTTATATCTGTCGGAATGAGTAAAAATAGAATTAATTATGTCCAAATTGATTCCTAATTCTTATGACGAAGTTACATTTTCTAGTCTCACGGAGTAACTGTATTAACCACACACCCACCAGCTGCCCTATCCCCCCAAGCTTGTTATTATGGGACTTGTGGTTGGTTCATTTTATTTGCATGTACAATACTTGGAGGAATTAGTGGCGTACTGGAGAACTCCTACTCTTGCATGGTTGACCCTTACAAGCTTATTTCGGTGTATTGGCCAAATCAAGGCTACCAGTTATGGTGCCTAAGAAATTGGTGTTGCATAACAATAGAGGAGCGAGGTGGTTAAGTGGTTTCTAACTCATTTCTAGTTAGGAAGAATTGTGATCCCTATTGTTTGTTTGTATTGGCCTTCTCTAAACGCTTCTGCATCGTGGCAGCTTGTTTGTTACTAAGGAGGCTTGGAAAATTATTTTCTCATTTTGGGTGTATGGACGAGTCGTAATTGCAGCATCTTTTTTTTTGTGGGTAATGTAGGGTATCCTGGACTTGCGAACTAAATCCCTATAGCCCCTACCACAGTTATATCCGCACACTTGCACGTATGAGGAGGTGGCCCCAAGAGTTGCTGGTTAGAGGAATCAAACCTGCAAACTCAGGGGAGTAAGTCCTTTACAAGTGGCCCGTTGCCAACTCAACAACCCCTTTGTGTTAAATTGCAGCATCTTTGAGTCAGTAGAATCACACATCCGAAGGATAAACAAGTCATTCTAGATTGTAGTAGCTGACTGTAGAGTGGGGTTAATCCATAAACTATTTTAAAACTATATAAGTTATTCTTAGATGTCAACTTAGTTGCTAGCTTTTTGTGTCAGCTATCTGCTCTTGCTTACTTCACATGAATTTGGGTATCGGCCATTTGGTGTTTCTTAGTAGGTTTTGTACATTTTGAGAGGAAGTACAAGGAAAAAAGAGTACTGAGGATAATTATAGCTTGAATCAAGTTCTTTTTTTGAAATTTGAGGGTGATGGAGGATTCTCTGTCAGATTGGAGATTGCATGTATTTATGAAAAAACGAGTTGAATTTATAAAAAGAGAAGAGTAAATTAGGATATTCAAATCACTTGATTATAGAAGTTTCAAGTTTATTTGGATATTTCTCTTCTCACATTTAATTTCTTCCCCTACTTTAGAACATTCTTTGGGTTTGGGAATTATTTTTATGCGCCCACAAATTCTTTCACAAAATAATCCATCTTTTTCCGGTTTATTGATTTGGTAATGAAAAGGATAAAGGTTTTTCACCTATTTTAAGCTCCCTTGCACGATCTTCAATTATTTTTGTTCAGCTGGAATTGGAGTCAGTCACTGTTCTTTCAACTCTCCGTTTCTAGTCATATATTAGCTCTTACATTTTTCCTCTTCATGATTTGCAGATTGGGAGACAAGTCTAGCAGTAAATCAACGTCTGATTTGTTCATATGTGCTATTTACCAAGTCGATCTTGCTCCAAGTGAGGGTATATCTGTTCATGCTGGTTCTATCTTCTCCATGAGATCAAAGCGTTGGCAAGGTCCTTTCCTCTATGCTAATTGCTGTGATAAAGACACCATGGAAGGCAAACAGCCTAGTGGAGTTAAAGTGGCATGATTCTATTATTCCACATCTTAATTTTTCTTCATCATTCTTTCATAATCTTCATTCTTCTAGGCGAAGGTAATTGTTTCTGTTAGAATAACGACCATGTAAGAGAGATTTAGTGAAGATTCAACTGTTGGTCGACAAAAGAAACAGGAAGAATATGAACCGTACTCGCGAACTCATGCTTCCGAATAAAGTGGCAGTCAATCATCTCAATATGTTTAGTACGATCATGAAAAACATCATTGTGGAGCAATCAATATGGCACTGCGATTGTCACATAAAGTACAGTATCCCCAGAATGACTGACTCCCATGTCCTGAGAAGCCATCGAAGCCAGAGGAGCTCCTGTGTAGTGTCAACAATAGCCCGATCCTCAGCTCAGTGCTAATTCGAGCAACAAGAGTCTGCTTCTGACTACGCCAAAGAGATGAGGGAGTCGCATAAAAAGAAGCAAAAGCCAGTGTGGATAAATGACGATTCGTAAGATCCCCAGCCCAATCGCATTATAATCGGCATAGAATTGAAGGGAGGCCAACTGAGAAATGTAGACCATGCCCTTTACATCCCGGAGGTGCTAATACAACAGTCATAATGAGTGGAAGCGAGGTGCAGATCATAGAACTGCTGACATATGACCAGCATGACAATGTCAGGATGAGTAACAGTCAGATAAAATCAGGCTGCCGACGAGCTATCTATATTAGGTAGCAATCAGATAGCAATTCTCTCATCAAGAGAAGTAAGACGAGCATTATCTTCCAGAGGGGTAGAGGCAGTCTTACAATCTGAAAGGCTGCACGGGTAAGAAGATCCAGGCATACTTGGCCTGAGTAAGAGAGTATCTCAGTAGAGCCGATGAAACTTCAAGACAAAAGAAAGTAGCCAAGGGACTAGATCTTTCATCTCAAAGTGACGATGACGAAAGTCCTAGAGCTCATAGATACCATGAACATCATATTTCGGTAATAATCATATTATTTCCACATAAGAAGAAGAAGCACAATATGCCAATGAGCAGACCTGACGAGTAAGAGAGCGAGTCATAGGCACTAGCAGAGAAGCCAAGATCACAAATGTAGAACTAACTTGGCATACCATGCCAGGAGCTTACTTAAGACCATAAGAGGCAGACGAAGCCGACATCCTGAAGTGTGAGAAGGATGAAGAATCATGAGGAACGCTGCATATAAACGTTCTCAGTCATATTACCATTTGGAAGCATTCTTAACATCCATTTGACACAAGGACCAATCACGGTACAGCAACAAAAGCAGACTCCGAACAGAGGTAAGTCTGGCAACAGGAGCAAAGTCTCCTCATAGTCAATACATCTCCGAGTAAAACCCTAGCACTTACAGGCTTTGTATCGCTCCATAGTAACCTCAACTTGAGTCTTGATCTTATAAACCCAGCAACACTCATAATAGATTTGCCAGGGGGGGGGGAGGAATATCACAAGGTCCCAAGTGTGTGTCCTATCAGAGCCTGTATTTTTTTTTCAGTCCTAGCTGCTTCCGAAAGGGGTTAGTAACGTGCCTCACAATAGGAACGAGCTTTATTGGGCTAAGATAGTGAAAAACAAGATAGTCCTTCGAAGATAAAAAGGAACTTCCCTTACTTGAGTGGAACGGCGGACAGGGAAGGTCACTAGGTAGATGAATAGGAGGTGGAACTTGAGGAGCAAGATCAGTGGACGAGTACTCCATGGGATAGATAATAGTCGGTGGCGCACATGAGAAGTATCATCAGGAAGGTCAGCAGGAACAATCACCCTCCCTCAGGAAAAAGCTCATGGAAGGATCAGTAAGGTAGGGAGGAGTGAAACAAGAGGACAGTTGAAAGGAAGACAGAGAAGAAAACATCTTATGTTCTCAAAAGACAATTGACGAGAATACTCAAAGAACGACGAGACAAAGGATCCCCAACAACGAGAAGCCTTAAATGCTAGCTCATAACCCCAAGACGTAACACAGACTACAACCTAGGCTCTAGTTTATTTCGCTTATGTGGTTTATAATATAACAAAACAGGCACACACCAAGACACGAAGGGAATGATAAAACCGGAAGGGGTACTCATAAAGACAACTCATACAGGCGAGGTTACCATTAGGGGTGATGGAACTCGATTAATAGTGTAAGCATCGGTTAGACAGCTCCCCCCAAAAATCGCTTTCCGGGACAAACCAAAGAACTTAGTAGAGCACGAGTAGTATCAAGTAAATGGCGGTGTTTACGTTTCTGCCCCCGCCTATTCTATTGTGAAGTACCAGGGCAAGATCGATGGGGAAGAGTGTCGTGTGCTCGTAAGGAAGGCAAGGAAGGAGGTATCACCACAGTATTCTTGACATTGTCTGAGCGAAAAACCTTGATATCATGGGAAACTGGGTTTTTGATTATGCGAGCAAAATCATAATAGTTTTGTTGTAATTGGAATCGATTCTTTTAAAGGTAAAGTCAAGTATATCGGAGAGAAATCATCCACAAATATAACAAAATACTGGGACCTCCCATAGTAGAAGTGGGAAGAAGGTCCCCAAATATCAGAATGAACTAAAATCAAAAGGCGCAAAGGAGACATAAGTGCTTTTAGTAAAAGATAACGCAGGCTGTTTCGCAAGTGACAAGAACTGACAATCAAGGTGTTTCAATTAATAGTAGGACCTAAGACACCTTGGATACAAGAAAACGTAACCGACTAACGATCAGCCTAAAACGAAAGTGCCCAACCCAAAGGATGTTGACGAAGAGATGCAGAAGTGGCGACAGAAACAGTAGAAATAGGAAGATGAAAATATGAGCTTGAATAGTGCGAACCATTCCACGGCCTATCCCAAGAGTCTACCCGTAACCGCGTATCTGCACACACAACCAGTGGAGATAAAAAACAGTAAGTTCCAAGATCACATAATTGACCAACAAACAAAATTAAGTGCAAGGTTATGAACATATTAGGTCTGGGGAAGGGACAAAAGGCAGAAGTGGGACATGTCCAGCATGGATACACAACCATCATAGAGGCACCATTAGTCGTATAAATAACAAGGAAATGAAGACTCATAGATTTAGAGGAGAAGATAGATAAATCAGAGGTCATATATTTACTTACAACCCAGAGTCCAAAATAACCATGCAGATATACCTGTAGAGGCAGACAAGGGAGTAGAAGATTACCGGAGGCTGATAGAATCTTGCTAAACAGAGCGGAAGATCACTGACAAATCATCGATCAATATATGAGAGGCGGAAGCAGTAGAGGAACTCCAGCATAGTATCAGTGTAGACTAAATGACTATGTCGTCGACGGGTAGGGTTTTATTGTGCATCTGACCTATAATGGGCTGGACCTCACTAGCGACAGTGTTTGCCAAACCCGACAGGATAAGTGCAAGCGATATTCAGTAAGCAGACAAAAGGTGCACTCATTAGGCCGAGAGACTGAACAGAGGATTGATAACATAAGGCTGAAAAACCAGAGACACCATAGTAGCCACGACCTCTGAACCAGGAGTAGCAATAGCCAAGTGCCCACATAGGAGTCCAAACTAATTTCCAAGACGAGTCTCCTCAATACAACTCAGAGATGGCCTGCTCCAATGTAGGAAGATGACTGCGATGAAGTAGGGAAGGCTCAAACTGGCTCAATATATATTAGATGCGTCCCATAAGAACAGAATAAACGCTGCTGATCTGATAGGTGGAAAATAAGGTTTAGAAATCAACCAGCACAATAACCACTTGGGCTAGACGGAGTCAACTGATCCCATATAGAATATATTGGCAAGAAGCACTGATAGACTGTCCGGGTTCCTGTCTCTATAGGCATAGGAAGTCTAAGCTGATACTGACAACAAGATTCCTCATGAGTATAGTCTGGTGGCTAGAAAATCCGCCAGATGGGATGAGCCCAGTGTCAATCGCTCACAAACTGTAGACCGATAGAAGGGATAAAAGTATCAACGAATCCACTGATAATCTGATAATTTTTACTACCCATTCTTCGAGTTGGACAATGAATCACTAAGCGTCTCATCATCCCTG
>CM018912.1:11023770-11026270 GCA_009663005.1 Actinidia chinensis | reverse complement strand
GGGTATATAACACGAAATGATCAAAGTATCAGAAAAAGGGTCTTCTTCTAACACGTACATAAAGCATGTTATTTTACCATAAAAAGGGATCTTTCTCTTTTGTATACTCCAAAACCTGTCCCAAATCTCTGATTATGAATGCTGAATCTCAAAACTCGGAGAATCAAAATTATTACAAATCGAAAACAAAAAGATCAAATTCAAAAGGTCTAGCAAAATTGAATTTCTTACAAAATGATTCAATTGCTCGGATAACTTGAGAAAAATTAATTGAGCTATGAGATGAGCGATTGAATCGTTTGAAAAGATGTGATTCGATGAGAAACGAATGATGTTAGAAAAGAAAAATTGAAGACAAAAATATCCATCACCTCACCACAAAACGTGTTGTGCTGAAAACTACTTCTCAATCACACACACAAAAGACAATAAAGATTAAGTGATTGGCCAACGAGGCCTATGTCCACGGAGAGCAATTAATTAATCCACTATCAAACAATGGATTACAACGGAAGAGACTCGATCGCTCAACTCACACCCCTCTCACAATCTCTCCTGTCTTGCCTCTCAATATAACCTACGGAAATCTACTCTCAGTCCACAGCAAACACACGTAAAAAATCTAAGCAACCCTATCCGCCCTTTTGAGTTGTTGATCCTAACAGAATACCTAATCATTATCCTAATCTAACTAGGAAAACAAAAAGATAAAGAACTCAACGAGTTCTAGATAACTCGAGAGGTTTTACCGTCACGTTACACATCCATTGTAAACTCCAATCAAGCTGGGAGTTTGGCTACTGGACTTGGACTTCACTCCAGATGAACTGGACCAACAAAACGCGTTGGCGACAAAAATCAAATCTGTATTTTCTCGAGCATTTTCTATAAACGTTTAACTTCGCCACGTATTTTCGAGGGGAAAAGAGGAAAAAATGAGAAAAGAAAAAGAAAAAGAAACCCCAAGAAAATGGGGAAAAGGTCGGCGAGTCAAATCTGCGCCTGTTGGGTAGGATTAAGAATTTGCGACAGAGGCCCTGTGAAATCATGAAGAGAGATAGAGAGAGATGATACTGCAGTAGCGATTTGCATGGTACAAAGAGGGACCGACCCTCTTCTGTGTGTATTTCTGTTATGAGTTTCATCGTTGGTCCCTTTGTTAAGATAAATTTCTCTTCTCTTTCGTCCCTATAGTTTTTACCCATGTGGTCCATCCATTAAATTGGGATAAAATTATTGAAACTGATTGAAATATCTATCTTAGTCTCCGTTTGGTAATGCTTAAAAATCAAGCTTTTTTTAAGTTTATTATTAAAAAGGTCAAAATTTTTTAATTTTTTTACTTTTATGGCTTTACTTTAGTTAAAACTAAGAAAAAAAATAAAAGCAAAAAAGCAAAAAAAACAACTCTGATTGACTTTTTTGCTTATTTTAATCAAAAAATCAGAAAAAAAGCTAAAAAAATCTGATGTCAAACGGAGCCTTAGGTTTTTACTTGAGCCACCTTATGAAATTCATGGGTGTATTGAAAAGAATGACTACTAGTTCAGGTTTCTTTCTTCACGTTTTTACTTCCTCCATGTGCACGAATTATGTTAATGATTTACTGAGGTTATGGTAAATTGTCCATAAAAATAGTATTAAACGGGCTAATTTTTTGAGTTTATATAACTACTATCGTTTTTTAATTTTTCGTTTTTAATGAATGGCTTGAATCACATTAATTAACATGGAGTGATCCACATTGCCTACATGGTAAGGGTTTCAGTTTAAACCAAGGCTCCGTTTGGGATAAGAAAAAAATTAAAAAAAAATCACTTTTAGTATTTTAAGTAAAATAGGATAAAAAATCACTAAAAAAAACTCTAATATACTCACCCCGAATAAACTTACTCTAAACTACACCCCAAAAATTCAAGTTTCGTTAGTAAAAAACCTACCCCAGACCTAACTAAAGCAGCTCATTTTTTAACTAATTTAATTAGTTATATAAATGCTTTCTTCCATGTATCAAAATTATATGTTTTTTTATTTTTTTTACGAGAGATCTAAAAATATATAGAAATTTGATCAAATTTGAAAGCATTTATATTAAATTTTAATTAAACGATACAAAAAATCACTAAAACCGTACAAAATCTCAAAATTCAAAACAACGAACAAGTGAGCTTAAGTTCAAACTTTCCTAATATTCATTGGCTTCCCAACATTCGCCCACGTTGGAGACAAAAGACAACAAATAATTCTCTCTATGTTGTTAAATATTGTGTCATACGTTAAATAATCATACATCGAATCCAACAATGGCAACTTTCTCTTTTGTCCTTAGACCGAATGATTAATAATCACCTTTAACAAAACGGAACCTCCTAATAATACAGGAAAAGACAAGATACACGCGTCACCATTTAAATCACCAAGTACTTGAACCCTACACCATTCATTTTTGGGCCTAATACTTTGTACTCGAGGTTTCTTGCTTCTGTGTATTATAGTGGAG
>CM018912.1:10898770-10901270 GCA_009663005.1 Actinidia chinensis | reverse complement strand
TGTTCTAAATATTGAGTACAATGATGATATCATCTTGTACTGGGATACCAAGTAATAGAAGACAAACTTGTATCAAACCCAACAACTCTTACTATTAGCTAAACAAGCTAAATTAGCTCTGTTTTTTAGCTATCCAAATAATGGTTAGTGATTGTGATTTTTTTGTCACAATTTAATTTTTTAATCCAAAAGTGATTTTTTTTTTCCTACTCTGAACGGAGCCTAACACAACAATATATATGTAATTACTCGAGATCAAATTTAGATCAAATTCATAAAAAGTCTAATCCGGTTACAAACAAATTTGAATCCAAACCGAATCCAAATATGGTAAATCCGAATTGCTAGAATCCGAATCCGAATCCAAATCCAAATCCAAATCCAAATCCAATCCGACTTATATGGATATCCGGTCCAAAATTTTAATCGATCAATTTTTTTTTCCTCTAAGAACAAACCAACTCGTATGAAGAAAGAGAAAACCATACCATACTAAAAATGCAAACCAAGTCCAAAAATTAGGCCAAACAAACAATTTTTTTTAAAAAAATAAAGTTACTTTTTTTGACAAAAAGTTTTAAAAATAAAAAAATCTGGATTAAAAAAAAAACACAATTAGTCAAAAAAAAAACATTTAGTCCCCAAAAAACTTTTTTAAGTCATTTTTTTCCACAAAAACGTTTTTTCTAAAAAATTATTTTAGAAAAATAAAAGTTTTTTTTCAAAAAAAAGTTATTTAAAAAAAAGTTTCAAAAAATAAACCTATTTTTAAAAAAGCAGTTAAGCTTAAAAAAAATGAAAAAAAAGTTAGTCCAAAAAAGCTGTTTTTCTTTCACAAAACAGTTTTTCGAATATATATTTTCTTGAACACTGTTTTCAGATAATAAAAAATAGTTTTTCTGGAAAAAATATTTTTTCCAAAAAAAAAAATCAGTTAGTCCAAAGAAACTGGTTTCAAATATATAATTATTTGAAAACTATTTTCATATAATAAAAAATGGTTTTTAATAAAAAAAAACAATTAGTCAAAACAAAAAACAAATTTCAAATATATATCTTCTTGAAAAATATTTTTTTAAAAAAAATCACAAAAAACAGTTTTTCTGAAAACTATTTTTAGAAAAACAGTCATTTTTTCCAAACAAAACATTTTTTTTGATTAATTATTTTCAGAAAATTAAACAGCTTTTTTAAAAAATCAATTATTTTTTTCCCAAAAAAAACATTTTTCTAGAAAAGCAGTTTTTTAGAAGAATTAAAAAAATTTGTTTTCCACTAAAAAAATCACTTTTTTTTATTAAAAAAAACAGTTATTCTTTTCTATAAAAACGAAAAACATTCCTTTTTAGTAAATGGATCAAATGAGTAAACGGATTGAGTCAGATAATTAGCCGAATCCGGTACAATAAGAATCGGATTATCGAATTTGAATTAATTGGATTTCAAAATAAATTTTAAAAAATGGATGCCGATTTTTGCGGATAGAATCCGGATTTAATCCGACCAAACTTGTGTCTCCTACTTCTACTAACACAACAATGTATTTGTAAATCCACACCATAATCTTATTTGAAGCATCAATCAATGAAAAAACGAAGATAAACTTAGTGTCAAACCCATATCTCCTACTCTTATTAACTCAACAGTACTGACTGTAAAATAAAAATTTTCATTAATTCATAATAGCCGTATAATATTACTGTTATGGCTGATATTTACTTAGACTTACCAAGAAACAGGCTGGAGAAGGTGTTGGGACAGTAAAAAACATCTCTGTGTTTGTGAAGATGCATCCCACGTGGATCTGAAAGGAATGGACAAAAGGCCTGTCCCTGACATTGCTGGCAGTTTTTGATCATTCCTGGGCATATCATAGTACTTTGACCACTCAATTATAACATTCCCCTTGGCCTATCGCTTTTGGCATCTCCCAAGTTCTTTGGTAAAGTTAAAATGAATTGTGTTTAAATTACGGACACAGCTTATCTGAAGTCTAAGTGCATGTTTGGTAATGTTTTTATTTTTTGTAGTTGTTTTCATTTTTGTTTTGTTTGTTTAATTTTTTATAAAACAGAAATTAAAAATATGTTTGATTCACTTATTTTTACACTGTTTAAAACAAAAACATGTTTTTGGTAACAAAACTGTGTTGCATTTATATATCAGTTTGTCATATACTAATAAAATGTGATTTTATGTAATTAGATATGCGCCATAGTTTAGAAGAATAAATCATATACATTTATAACCATAGAATAATTCATCAAAATTACAATTATATTGCTACATAGATGACAATATTGACATTTTAACAACATAATAGAAATGCGAAACTATTATCATAAAATTTTATCATTACAAAACCGACATTGTTTTCTATAAAAAAATCATGGTGTGTTGTTTGAGCAATATATATTTCTCGGGCATTTCTTCATCACGGACTACAACACATCTCCCTTATTTGAGCGGGGTTACATTGCTTTCTTGTGTGTCGGGCTCG
>CM018912.1:10823770-10826270 GCA_009663005.1 Actinidia chinensis | reverse complement strand
TAAAACATAATTTATTTTGAATTTAAATATTATTTTTCATTATCTACGATTGAAATTCATTTGAATTAATCCAGTGATTGAGATTCACTTGAGATTATTATTTTTTTCTAAAATATCACTTTCTTTTTCTCAAAAGTGTAAGACCCACATAGGTTATTATTCAATAAACAAAAAACCTCTAGGCATATTTTTTACCCATTGGATTATTTTTTAATGGAACCCAAAAAAAATACTAAAACACCACTTTTTTAAAATCATTATAGTTTATAATTTATTCTCCATTTTGTAGCAATATATCTCTTCGTATATGCATGTAATGCATTTTTTATTTGATATTTATATATTATATGTTTTTAGATTGTAAAATTGTAACGAGTACATGTAAGAGGTGATCTTTTTTTTTACGTAGTACCTGTGCATACAGGCAATTACTAGTAGAATATAAACTAGCTAAAACTCGTGCAATGGACAGAAAGTGAAAAGATAAATAAATTAACGGATCAACTAAATGAGATTTAGTAGGGGTGTCAACGGTCCGAATTGGTATGAATCCAAGGATCAAACCAAAAGTCTACGGTTTAAGAAATACAATTTGTGTCCAAACCAAAAATCTACGGTTCGGTTTCAAAAAAATTTAAAATTCACGGTTCGGATCATGGTTAATCCACGAATTGTTACATTCCACAAAATTGTATACCTCAGTAACGAATTTTACCACACAATTGTAGCCTCCACTAAATTTCTCAAAAATAGTCGCTTGTTGCGGTGTGTATTGTGTAAAGGAAATATGAATTGGTTAGGTCAGGAAAATATAATTGGTAAATTTTAGCATTGATCTCTGTCGTTTAGGACACATTGTACTTTGATCCCTATAATGTCCCCCCCCCCCCCCCAATTTGAACAATTATATCGTGGGTTGCCAAATTGAATGTTCACGATAATTATAAAATGGGAAATAATGCATTTTCGATTGGAATACAGACTCTGTAGTAGTTATAGTGCGTAAATTTACGTTGTCTCAGTAGTTTAGGAAACGTTTCAATTGATCCCTTTAGATCGAATTTGAACAGTATAATATATATATAATATTTTTAAATTTCACGGTCGGTTCGATGAATACACGGTTCGTTTATGAAATCATGGACCGAACCGTTGAATTACGATTTTCTAATTTTTCAATCCGTGTCCGAGACCATTAATCCACGAACCTAATAAAAAATCTACGAATCAGTTCGGTTCGATTTCGCAGTTTGCGGTTTTTTTATTGACAACAGTAACTCTTATTTAGAATTCTAAAAATACCAAACACAACATGATTGCCCAAATTGGAACGCGTTCATTGTTTAAATTTAGCAATGTTTATTACAATTCCGTGTTTAAATAGAGATATTTAAGGATTCGTTCCATGATTTGGGTTTTCGTTCCCATTATCTCTCTATCTCTATATATATCTCTATCTAAATAAGAAATTGATGGTGGAGATTCTGTTAAATGTCATTAAAATTCAATTATGATGAGTTAATGGTTCGCCAATAGAATTTTTGAGATATTTATATTAATTTTAAACAAGAGACATGTTATGTTATACTGTATATGTATATTTGTATATGAGTATGATTTTGTTAACCCATCTAAAAAGTTAGTGAACAATATCTATTATTTTATTGGTTGGTTTTTTGTGTGGGTCCCAATATTAACTTAACTTTACTCTTTATTTTTTAAAGACAAAAATAAAAAAATAAACAAAATAGTAAAATGAGTGGAGCACCTCTCTCTTGATAAACTCAACTCCTATTTTAAAGGTGTTTGGATATGTAATTACTAACTTAGCAATCACACTACCAAACCAGTGAAAATAAAGATTTTGCTCTTTACTAAAATACTTATGAATTTTTTAGTTTCTAGGAAAAAATAAAAAATATTTTTTTTTAAAAGAGTAATATTTTTTACACTTTTTTTTTTACTAATTGAATAAAATAATAGAGAAAATCCCTAAATTGTATTTGAATCAAAAATTTAGAGAGAGGTTTATAGAAGAAAAAAAAGAAAAGTTAAGTAAAAAACTTAAATGTGAACTATTTGATCTATTAAGGTTTTTTTTAGTGATTCGTTAAATTTTTCCTTTACTCGACTAAATCTTTAATCTAAATAGAGCCCTAATAAATTAGAACTAGAATCGGAATAAAACCATTCATAAGTAGTCTAGATTTACTTAGTTATGTGATCCTATTCATTTAATTGAATTTAAACCATTCATTTTAAATTTGAAAAAAAAATCTCCATTTAAATTTAGAAACCGTAACACATCTGAAATGAATTTGGTTCACAAATTTCAAATTTCATTATTCTTTTGATTCTCAAATTATAAGTCCACGTGGTGGAGATGGATTGAGGAAATTGATGTAATAATATTGATGTGGATTGTAGGGAAATGCTATGGGTACAACTAAGTTGTACCCCAAATATACACTATGTGAGGTGTTCCATTTTGATTGGTTGG
>CM018912.1:10796270-10803770 GCA_009663005.1 Actinidia chinensis | reverse complement strand
TTGCCTCAAACTTCCGTGGCCTGAAGGGCATAGTCCCTCTAAGAGCTAGCTGGGAGGTCACCTCCAAATAGTAGTTAGAGGCCTGAGCGGTCTCGTTCGTAACGGAATAACTAGACAAAGCGCTCCACCAAACTAAAGAACGGCCCATGCACCACCACCCATAGAATCAAAAGAAAGAGCTCTCAGGGGTCTTTTTTTGTCAATCCTACTAGTCTGGACCTCGGTAAGTTTTCCCGTGTTGAGTCAAATTAAGCGCAGGTCCAATCCTGTGGTGCGAAATTAAGGTACAACCTTGCACTTTAAGTTTAAGAAGGGCGGGAACATTACTCCAAAAAGGAAAACCCCAAAAACTTCTTTGATTTCTCTAAGGTGCCAACGGAGTCCAAAAGTAACATCCGCTGATCCCTGGTCGGATCGTTATGGTTGCAGGGACTAGGATGGATCTGAACGTCTTCGAGCCCCAACTTTCGTCTCTTGATTAATGTTGAAAACATCCTTGGCAAATGCTTTCGAGTTGTTCGTCTTTCATAAATCCAAGAATTTCACCTCTGACTATGAAAATAAGCCCCCGGACTATCCCTGTTAATCATTACTCTGATCCCGAAAGGCCAACAGATAGGATCGAAATCCTATGATGTTATACAATGATTAATGTATCCAGACCGCCCACCACCCCCGGAAGGCCTCTCCGCCCCACTTCGAGCACTACTAATTCCCGTTTCAAAAGTAACAGCGCCACCCCGGAGGCCACGACCCCCCCGGCCAGTTAAGTTAGGCTAGGAAGCGCATCGCCCGGCAGAAGGGATTGAGACGACCGGTGCACACCTGGGGGGAAAAAGGCGCGGACCGGTCGGCCCAAACCAAAATCCAAACTACGAGCTTTTTAACTGCAACACCTTAAATTATACGCTATTGGAGCTAGATTACGCGGGCTGCTGGCACCGAATTGCCCCCAATGGACCTCGGTTAAGGGATTTAGATGATACTCATTCCATTACCGGACTCAATGAGCGGGTATTGTATTTATTGTCACTACTACCCGTGTAAGGATGGGAATTTGCAGCGCCTGTGCCTTCCTTGGAGGTGGTAGCCGTTTTCGGGCTCCCTCTCCAAACTAGAACCCTAATTCTCCGTCACCCATTAGGCACCATAGTAGGCCACTTATCATACCATCGAAAGTGATAGGGCAAGAAATTTGACAAGATGCGGTCACCGGCATGAAAGGCCGTGCGAATCCGTCGAGTTATCATGAATCATCAGAGCAAGGGCAAAGCTGCGGCGACCTTTATCTAATAAATGCATCCCCCGAAGTCGGGGTTTGTTGCACGTTATTAGGCTCTAGAATTACTACGGTTATATGAGTCGCAAATACATCAAAACAAAATTAACTTGAGGTAAAGCACCATGAGCCATGCATGCCAACTTCACTGCGAAGGACACATGGGACATGAGTGATACTTTGAGGTTCCTGCACCACAGGAATGTGGTGCAAAAGCGGAAATAGGGTCTTTACAGAGAAAATCCATTGCATCAGATGGTATACTTACACAGGGGAAAACCCATGGGACATCAAGGTAGTAGTGTTATTAGTTACTCTTGAAGCATAACTGAGAGGAATTGCACTGAGAGAATTCGTTGCACAAGCAAGGGAAACATCAAACTCGCCACAGGCCAAAAACACACCCACGCACAACTACCGTACACTATGCACCGACCTCCCCCATGAATTACACCCCATCGATCAAAAATATTGACCGACAATAAGCAATTTACATCGAGACGAGGAAGAACAAAGCACCGAGAGGCACGAAAATTCAAGGGACATGATTTCACATTTTTACAACAGGAGAACAAGTGTTGTGCAACATCCATGAGCGATGCAATGCCATTGTCAAGAACAGTAGCCATACAAACAATGACCCAGCCGGGCATTTAAGGAATGTCCCTCGAGCCCATGGACATCGCCAACCAACTAGTTGCATAGGCAAACGATGAGCTAGCAATAGCATGCCCAAAGCCATCCACACAATGTTTCTAGCATGGCGAGGACCATCGGCCACATTGCAAACCCATTTTTTGACACACTTGAAACATGCAAAGTAAGCCCCACTTGCTAGACCATGGCAACGCATACCAATTGGCCTGTCAACCCTAAGCATGTGAGGGCCGTGGGTATGAGCGGTGGGGCTACCCATGGCGTTCTGAGGGGATGTCTAGGACCCGTGGCACTGCACAAGGAAAGCCTTGCAAGAATGCCCAACTAGCCCAAAGGAAGCTCCACAAAATCCCCTCCCACCACCCCATGCATCAATCGATAGACCAATGTTGGACTTGGCTGCCCATGGCCATTGTCCAAGCTTTCTCTGCGAAGAAGAAAAATTGCCCAACACAAGCCAAAAAGGCAGCCCCTCCCGGTCACCAAGCGGCAGGCAATGCCTGCCATTTGCCAACACACGCAGATGGCAAACATAGCCATCACCACGGCCATGCCTGCCCATTGCCTACCAACGAGAGATCGGCAATGCAAGGCTTTATTTCCAGCCAACATGCGCAAAGACCAATGCATGCGTGCTGCCAGCCAGCAAACACGCTCGGTCAACGCTTTGCTATTTCCCACCGACTGCGCACAGCAATGCATGCCTACAGCAAACCAACCCAAGAGGAAAACGGGGCAATACCTTCTCAACAAAGTCGGCAACGGCTTTCTGGCCACTTGTGTGCCTTGGCAAACCATTGCTAGAAAAGATGTGTCATTGCCGAGAACAAGATGTGCCATTGCTGAAGAATAGTAAAAAACTTGTGCCAGTGCCGAAAATTGGAGCCAGTGCCGAGAAAATTGGAGCCATTGCCGAGAAATGGAGCGAGCCAATGGACTAACTATTGCCGAAGAACCCACCCCAACGGCGACAATGCCTTTCCATATTGCCGACCCACGAGTCGGAAATGCCAAACCCATGCGCGCAGCAATGCTCTTTGCCAATTGCCAACCAAGGACGCGCGCGGCCATGCCTGCCCAGTCTTGACCCATGCGGGTAAGGGAGGGCTGGGCATCACCCCCCGTATATATTGCTATAGAGCATGTCTGGAAAATGCCAGGAGGAAAAAATTGCCCATGCTGAGGGTGAAGTCATAATGAGTCTTTTTGAAAAAAGGATAAATAAATTATTTTATGAAAATTGAATTCAATCTAAAATAATAAATAATAGCACAACATGAAAAAAATTTAGAATTTTGTTGAGATCCAAAAAATTTATTTTAATTAATTACTAAAAAAATAGTTAAAAAATAGTAAAAAATAGGGAAAAAATAGTAATAAATATGGAAAAATATGAAGAATGTTTTAATGAGTTTATAATATATATAGTTGATTATGTAATATGAAACACATAAAAAAATATGATATTTTTTGAAAAAATAGGTTGAAAATAATAAAAAATTAAGGGAAAAAAAACGAAAAAATTTTTGACCGATAGCAACAAGTACCGAGAGGGAAAGATTGAAAAGACTTTGAAAAGAGAGTCAAAGAGTGCTTTGGGGTTGAAATTGTCGGGAGGGAAGCGCGATGGGGGCCGGCGATGCGGCCTCGTCGGATGTGGAACGGCTAATAGCCGGTCTGCATCGACTCGGGGCGTGGGTCGGTTTTTTTTTGCGGATGGGCGGAAGGCCAAAGCCCGGGCAGTTGTTACGCCTGTGGAGACGCCTTTGCCTCGATCGTGGCTGGGCGGGCCGGGTGAAGTGATAACATTTAGATTCGTTTACATATAGGTTTGGAGCGCATAAAAATGAAGACGTAGTTTGGTTATCAAAATATCGAATTGAATGGGGAGCCCCATGTTCAAAAGGGAGCAACGGTTCCTTGTGGGAACTTTTTTTTTAGATGTTGAGCATGTATAGGTGTTTGAAAAGGGAAACGGGTAATGAAAGTATTGTTTAGCATCTCACGGCTTACGCTGAGCCACGAGGTGTCCGCCGGAGGTCTTGGCATATGCACCTAACACGGGTGTGGACTTTAAAATTGCCTGCCCTTGGATCGGGGTCTCGATTTGCCCACGGTGTGTGGGCCTCGTCCTTCATATTGTGACCTTGAGATTGCAAATTGACAACGAGCGGGGCCCGCGCAACCTCATTTCGCAAAACATGCTTGTTTCTACCAAGACCCCATTGGGCAGCCAAGCTTAAATTTCTGGGCAGCCAAGGCTTAAATTCTAGGCAAATGGACACACATGTTCTAAGGTGTAGGCAATGGGCAGCCATGGCCCAAATTTGGGGCGGATGGCACACATTTCTAGGGCAAAATGGCAGCATGGCACACCAATTGTCCAGCCTGGCTCAGATTCTCGGCAAATGGGCAGCATAAGCCCAATTTTTTGGGCAAAATGGCCACACAATTTCTCGGCAATGGGCCGCTATGGCTCAAATTCTCGGCAATGGGGCAGCCTTTGGCCCCAATTTCTGGGCAAAATGGCACACAATTTCTCGGCAAGGCAATGGGCAGAACATGGCACACATTTGCCGGCAATGGCTCAAATTTCTAGGCAATGGGCAGCCATGGCCCAATTTTCTGGGCAAATGGCAAACATTTTCCTCGGCATGGGCCAGCCATGACTCAGATTTCTCGGAATGGGCAGCCATGGCTAAATTTCTCGCATGGGCAGCATGGTCAAATTTCTGAGCATGGCCACAAATTCTCGGCAATTGGGAAGCATGGCCCATTTTCTCGGCAATGCCACAAAATTTCTCGGCAATGGGCAGCCATGGCTCAAATTTCTGGGCAACGGCTCAAAATTTCTAGGCAATGGGCAGCCAAGGCACACATTTGCCCGGTCATGGCTCAGATTTCTCGGCAATGGGCAGCCATGGCCCACTTTTCTCGGCAATGGCACAACATTTCTCGGCAATGGCCAGCCATGGCTCAAATTTATGGGCAATGGCCCAATTTTCTCAGCAATTGCCCAGCCATGGCTCACATTTCTCAGCAATGGCACCATTTCCTCTGCAATGGGCCACACGCCCATGGCAAGCCATTTTCCCAGCATGGCTCAGATTTCTCGGCAATGGGCAGCCATGGCCCAATTTTCTCGGCAATGGCACAAAATTTCTCGGCAATGGGCAGCCATGGCTCAAATTTCTGGGCAATGGCTCACAATTTCTCGGCAATGGGCAGCCATGGCACACATTTGCCCGGCCATGGCTCAGATTTCTCGGCAATGGGCAGCCATGGCCCAATTTTCTCGGCAATGGCACAACATTTCTCGGCAATGGCCAGCCATGGCTCAAATTTCTGGGCAACGGCTCAAAATTTCTCGGCAATGGGCAGCCATGGCACGCATTTGCCTGGCCATGGCCCAATTTTCTCGGCAAATGCACAACATTTCTCGGCAATGGCCAGCCATGGCTCAAATTTCTGGGCAATGGCTCACAATTTCTCGGCAATGGGCAGCCATGGCACGCATTTTCCCGGCCATGGCCTAATTTTCTAGGCAATGGCACAACATTTCTCGGCAATGGCCAGCCATGGCTCAAATTTCTCGACAATGGCTCACATTTTCTAGGCAATGATCAGCCGTGGCACACAATTGCCCGGCCATGGCCCAATTTTCTCGGCAATTGACCAGCCACGGCTCACATTTCTCGGCAATGGCACTCATTTCCTCGGCAATGGCCAGCCATGACACGCATTTGCCCGGCAATGGCTCACATTTCTCGGCAATGGGCAGCCATGACCTAATTTTCTCGGCAATGCCACAAAATTTCTCGGCAATAGGCAGCCATGGCTCAAATTTTTGGGCAATGGCTCACATTTCTCGGCAATGGGCAGCCATGGCCCAATTTTCTCGGCAATGGCACAAAATTTCTCTGCAATGGGCAGCCATGGCTCAAATTTCTGGGTAATGGCTCACATTTCTCGGCAATTGCCCAGCCATGGCTCACATTTCTCGGTAATGGCCAGCCATGGCTCAAAGTTCCGGGCAATGGATCACAATTTCTCGGCAATGGGCAGCCATGGCACACATTTGCCCGGAAATGGCTCAAATTTCTCGGCAATGGCCATCCATGGCTCAAATTTTTGGGCAATGGCTCACATTTTCTAGGCAATGGATCATCCGTGGCCACAAATGCCCCAGCCATGTCCCATTTTCTCGGCAATTGCCCAGCCATGGGTCCACATGTTTATCTGCATGGCACCATTTCCTCGGCAATGGGCAGCATGGCACGCTTTTCCGCATGGCTTAAAATTGTCGCGGCAATGGGAAGCCATGTCCCAATTTTTCTGGCAATGGCACAACATTTCTCGGCAATGGGCAGCCATGGCTCAAATTTCTGGGTAATGCTCACATTTTCTTAGGCAATGGCATTCATGGCCACATTTGCCCGGCCTGCCAGATATCTCGGCAATGGCAGCCATGCCCAATTTTCCTCGGCAATGGCACAACATTCTCGGCAATGGGCAAGCCCATGGCTCAATTTAATGGGCATGGCCCAATTTTCTCGGCAATGCCAGCCATGGCTCACATTTCTCGGCAATGACACAACATTTCTCGGCAATGGCCAGCCATGGCTCAGATTTCTCGGCAATGGAGCAGCCATAGCCCAATTTTCTCGGCAATGGCACACAATTTCTGGGCAATGGTCAGACATGGCACACATTTGCTCGGCCATGGCTCAAATTTCTCGACAATGGGGCAGCCATGGCCCAATTTTCTGGGCAATGGCATACAATTTCCTCGACAATAGGCAGCCATGGCTCAGATTTCTCGGCAATGGGCAGCCGTGGCCTAATTTTGTAGGCAATGGCACAACATTTCTCGGCAATGGGCAGCCATGCTCAATTTATGCAATGGGCAGCATAGCTCAAATTTATGGCAATGGCCCAATTTTCTCGCAATTGCCCAGCCATGGCTCACTTTCTCGGCATGCACAACATTTCCGGCAATGCCAGCCATTGCTCAGATTTCTCGGCATGGGGCAGCCATAGCCCATTTCTCAGCAATGGCACACAATTTCTCGGCAATGGGCAGACATGGCACACATTTGCCCGGCCATGGCACAAATTTCTCGGCAATGGGGCAGCCATGGCCTAATTTTCTGGGCAATGGCACACAATTTCCTCGGCAATGGGCAGCCATGGCTCAGATTTCTCGGCAATGGGCAGCCGTGACCCAATTTTCTCGGCAATGGCACAAAATTTCTAGGCAATAGGCAGCCATGGTTCAAATTTCTGGGCAATGGCTCACAATTTCTCGGCAATGGGCAGCCATGGCACGCATTTGCCCGGCCATGGCTTAAATTTCTCGGCAATGGGCAGCCATGGCCCAATTTTCTTGGCAATGGCACACAATTTCTCGGCATTGGGCAGACATGGCACCATTTGCCCGGCCATGGCTCACATTTCTCGCAATGGGGCAAGCATGGCCAATTTTCTGGGCATGGCACACATTTTCCCCTCGGCAATGGGCGCCTGGCCCAATTTTCTAGGGCACAAATGCACAATTTCTCGGC
>CM018912.1:10783770-10786270 GCA_009663005.1 Actinidia chinensis | reverse complement strand
TTTGATAATGCTTCAAGCATTCGCACTTTTTTCGTATAAATTACTTATGGATTGAAATAGCATTGGCACTTTTTTTTACTAGGGCTATGAGATGAAACTTGTGCCAAGGTTAAATTATAGCAATTTCATACAAAAATTCTGTTCTAATGACTAGCCAAAAAGATTGTCAGAAAATAGCATTGCCAAATCTTGTATTAAATCGGCGCCAAGTTTTGTAATATCTTTTGTGTCGACTCAGTATTCTACTAACTTTTTTAGATTCAATTATTTGGATGTGATATATCTGGCGATCAAAAATAAAAGAGAATTGTAGTTGACCCAAAATGACATTGCACAAATATGGTAATATTACTATTTTTTGTATTTTCGCACTGTACTTAAGATATGACTTTTGACTTCAGACTTTTGACAATATTGCAAAAATGACTTTTGATTATACCCATGGAGGGTAAATTGATAAGTGGACCCAGCCGTAGCTGGGCTTAGCTTTTTGTTGGTTTGGGCTTGAAGTTTTGGTTTTACAACATTACAGTTCAGTCCACCTCAACTCTGGCACGGATATAGGCTCAATTCTAGTTCTCAACCTAGTCTTTGTTTGGGATGATTGCAGAAGGCCCATAAAGAAAAAAAGCATAGAAAGAAACAAAAGTAAATATCCAAAAAAATAAAGAAAAAAACGATACAAACCAATGGGTAGAACTCACTCTTGAAAAGAGAGGGTATCTAAGAGTTTATACGTAATTTTTCAAACCCATTTTTAACTGACGTGTGGCTAAGTATTGTAACAATAGGTTATATTCAAGTGTTAATACTCACTTTTAACTAATGTGGGACTAAGGATCGTAAACTACCATTGTGCTCTTCAACCAATGTTCATCGTGGTTCTTAATTGATGTGGGACTAAAGATTGTATAACATTTAACTGCACCCTGCAACTAACATTTGCGAAAGCCCACTTTATCGACACTAGTCTAACAACATCGATTTTCTTTCTGGACACTTAACTTGACTAAAAATAAAGGAAAAAGATTAAATCTCAAAAATTATTTAGATCTATCGAAAATTATTTTTTCTAAGTCTCAACTCTTAGATCTATCGAAAATTATTTTTTTTATTATTTCACTAAATCGATGATCCGAAGACATCCTAAAGTTAACCCTAAATAAAAATGCACTGCAGCCTCACCAAGGAGTGAACAATGTCATGATGGTGTCCCTTGGCAGAGGACAAACATCCTATATTGCTTTGGTCTTCCCCTGGTTAAGTCCTTGAATAGATAGGCCACGATGGAAGCTTAATTAGTCATAAATAATTGGAAATTGATTTTTGCACTCTAAAAATTTATTTTTGCACTCCAAATCCTTAAATAGATAGGCCTCGATGAAAGCTTAATTAGTCATAAATAATTAAAAATTAATTTCTGCACTCCAAATAGGAGTGCAAAAATTAATACTATATTGGTGTTAATTTATGCACTCCTACTTTTACAAAATTTAGAGTGCAGAAATTAAATTTTGAATTGCAGAAATTAATTTTCAAATAATTAGTCATTAGTTTCACTACTGTGGAGACTGGAGAGCCTAATTGTAGAACTATAGGGTTTGCGATAATTTTGGTCTCTAGGTGCATTATTTAATACTTTAGTATTTTTTTCAATTTTTGGTTAATAGTTTTTAGTTTTCTTATCTATATATTGTAAAAGAATAAAAAAGGTAAATAGCTAGAAATAAAAACAAATTTACAAGAAAAGTACACTAGAATCCAAAATAATTCCTATTTTTTACTTTTTCAATTCTCTACCAAAGAGGTGAATGAAAAAGTAAAAAAATAAAAAAAAAAGAAAGATAAACTAGTTCACGGACAAAAATAATCTACTATATAGACCCACTGAGACCAAAGGGATGAGCTCCCTCAAGACCACATCTCCCCATACCCATCAAACCCCTCTTGTGGGTCCCAACTTGGGATCACACCGATGATTTGAACTCATCCATCTCGTAGACCTCGTGATGAAAGTCATCCATGCAAAAAATAAGCTTCATTGTCTAATAGAATTGTAAACTTAAACCATCTATTTTGTAAAAAAAAATGCGATTTGTTCATATATTTATAAATATAAAATAAAGCTACCTTTTTAAATGAATGAACTTCACCGTAAGTCTACGATATGAACAGTATAGCTCATAGGTGCGAGCCCGGGGTTGAGACCCAAAAAAGAATCTTGACAGGCATGGAGGGATGAGGGTACGGGAAGGAGCTCATCCAGGAGACCAAACCTTAGAAATGATGACAATGGCACCGAATACGAACCAGGGTAATAATCCCAAGGTATAAATTTAATCGGCATGAGGAAACACGATGGAGTTGTGAAGAAAGTTTCCATATCACAAAGTGGTCAAATAAGAATGGGCGTGGGTTCTATAGGATCATGCTCAAAAGGAACCGCACGCGGACTGGCTCACACATCCTCTCTTCTATTCTCGATTCTTGCTATCTATAT
>CM018912.1:10696270-10698770 GCA_009663005.1 Actinidia chinensis | reverse complement strand
CAGGGACATCTATTAGTTTGCTTTTATGTGGCAAAATAAATGGGAGTATATATAGGTTCACAATTAGTACTCACTACAACACTTTGTAGAAATGTCTCCGTTATGTGTGGGGACCCAAATAGGTTGTACGGAGTCACGTAACTTTTATGAGAGAGTTTGTAAGTGTGTTTTTAGCATTTTTTATACGGACTTAGTTTCTCTAAAGTCCAAAAAATGGATTCCACGGATGTACTCCAATCATTTTGAATCCCATTTTGAGTTTATTTTTATGATGCAAATCGTTCATATTGTAAACTCCGTCGTAAAGATCAGTAATATAAAAAATCACGTTGATTAATATCTATTTAGTACTCCATTATTTTATAACTTAATAAATAAGTGTGATATATAAGATTATATCTATTTATTTTTATATAAATTAATATTAATTAATTATTAATATGCATTTAATCCTAATAATTTTTTATTGTATTAAAGTTTTTAATAAGGTGTAAAATAGGAAGAATTTAAATTTTCAAAATAAGATCGAAGCAGCCCCTAAAATACCAAAAATCAACTCCAGACAAGCCTAGTTGTTTTCTTAAATACAGGGGCGAATCTGATGAGCCGAAGTTGATCTGGAGATGGAGTTAGAAGGCGAAACGTGTCCACAAGTCATGTCCCAAGGTGGATTCCCCAAAATGGGAAACCACTCACCCACTTCAACCCCGACCCCACCCCACATCACATTATTTAGTGCTCTTATGCCAAAGGGTAGTGCTTAGGGTACCCCAAATACACATTAAGAGAGATAGCTGTCACGCTCCGATCAAATCAAGGACCCGGCACGTAATCAAATATCAATGCGAAAAAGTCACCCCAAAATGACATCTAGACGGCTTATGTGACATTTTTGAAAGTATATTAAGTATTGATATGAAAATCCAAAAAAAAAAAAAAATTTTTTTTTTCGTTGGGATGAACAGTACCAGCGAGGACCAGCGGATCCAGCGAAAATCCCGCGAACGCTGTGGCAAAAAAACAAGCTCCGGGCTTCTCACAGCGAGGAATTCCCCTTTTTTTTTCGCTGATGAACAGTACCAGCGAGGATCAGCGAGGTCTTTGGCAAAAAAAACAGCTCTCGGCTTCTCAGCGAGATCTAAACGAAACCCCTCTCGCTACCGCTAGGGTCCCGCGAGGAGCCAGCGCGCTCCGCCAGCTCGCGGTATTCGACCTAACTTTTTCTTCCAGATCCGATGACCTATCTGTTGATGAGTTGGAAAGAAGACTCAAGTAACAACTTTGTCTCTAATAATAATTTTCAATTCGACTCTAAGATGGTCAAAAACGATATTGAAAGTTACGGTAAATTTTCATGAATCTTTTCCTTTTGCATTTCAATTCAAAACTTTTCTTAACTCAACTTGCAACAAATGGCTCAAAACCCTTTCAAATGCCTCAATACTCATTTCTAACATTTATAGGCGGTCATACTACTCACAACTTACAATAAACCCAATGTGTCATAAATACAAGCACCTAAAAACTCAAAAGAAGTATACTAAGCATAACATTTCTAGTCATTTATCAAAACATGTGACAAAGTCCACCCAAAGGACCATGAATCTCCAGAGCTATCAATTACAAAAAATATAGATGATAATCCAGGACAATGCCCACACCGGGTCCAAAACAATATACACTTTTTCCAAAATACATAACAAGTTTTCTAAGACAAAAGAAAACAAAAAACGGCAAATCAACATGCCTCAAGATTCGGGAGACACCTCGGTACTGAAATTATATTTGTTGTAAAGATGAGTTACCTTAAAAAGATTTAACAATGGACTTTGATATCTCAGCAAAAACAGATTCATACTCTACTGGAAAAAATTAAAGTCATAATTGCGTTTTAACACATATCAAAATTAATTTTTGATTTTCAAACCATTGATTTTCAATTCAATGATTTCACACATTAAAGGTTCTCTAAAAAGCGATTAGTTCAATCATTTTGAACAACATACCTACGTTAACACCCAGTCAATCTTCCTTTCCATATAAACCACATGAACACACCCGTCAACTTCCCGACTCTCACCGTGGGCTTGACATTCCCTCCGATATTGGTTGTCAGCTAGGACTTTAGTTCGTCAACTTCCCGGACTTCACCGTGGGTTATGACATTCCCTCACGTATTGTTGCCATCTGGACTTTAGTTTGTCAACTTCCCGGACTTTCAACGTAGCTTTGACATTCCCGCCGTTATTGTCAACTTTCCGAATTTCACGGAGGGCTATACATTCCCTCAGTATTGGTGCCATCTATGGACTGTAATTTTGTCTAGTTTCTGCGCAATCATAAATATAAACCATCCAAAGGTTTCATCTTACCCCCAAACTTATTTCTCTCAACTTCATTCAACAATCACATTATGGTATACATAACTTATCACCATTTTACCAATAATCAAATGCAACCAATATAGTTCAATCATACACACTATTTGCACAATGGTGGC
>CM018912.1:10586270-10588770 GCA_009663005.1 Actinidia chinensis | reverse complement strand
AAATAAAAATAGATAATAAAAACCCCAAAAAGCTATTCCCCGCACCTACCTCCCCAAACCCCCCCCGCCTTACATTGACCTAAACTCTTTGAGGGGGAAAAACTATAACGAGAACAACAGTGAAAGGCCGAAAAAAAAAATCTAAAAATTTGAATTAAAGTTAGAAACGAAATGTTTATTTTACATTAGCTACCCTTTTATACGTGCTACAATTTAGAAAAATAATAATATGACATTTTTTATACGTATTATAGATAAAATAAGAAAAACACAGATTTTTCTCAAATACCTTCACCGGCTACAGGTCACCACTGCACCATGGCAGGTTAAGAAAAAAATACTAAAATACCTTTTTCTGTCGTTTACTTGTGAAAAACTATATAGGTCTCTCTCTCCATTTGTAGAAAATAACTCATTTTTGAGTTCGGATTCTCTACTAGAGTATTTTTAAAGTGTAATAAAATAACGTCGTTTTAATAATACATGATAACTGTAAAATAACGTCGTTTTATCATATTGAAAGACCACTTTACCAAAAATCACTGTAGAGGATCGGACGTCCTCATTTTTATTTTTGCCCTTCTGAATGAAGCTATAGGAAATATTAATCTGTTATGTATAATAAGAAAAATAAAAATCTGAATAATATCTTTCTAAAATCAAAATCCAGATTGAGACGTACCAATCTTTCAAAATATATCTGAAAAATCAAACATGAATGATCGAGGCTTGTGTTTAACACAATCTCCTTAAGACAAAATTCGCCATCGTTCCGTGCTACGAGTTTGATCGGCGTATGTCTCACAGGATCCAACGAGCTACTTGAAATCAAGCACGTCGCATTTTCAGTCTGGCGAACCAAAGTTCTAAATGTTCGAACTCTCTCTTTTTAGACCACAAGAAAATATGATGAGAAATATGAGGAAGTTGCAGACGCCCTTTTTCTAGATAGTAAAAAATTCAGTGTCGTAAACTGCATTGAGAAATCTGTATTTATAAAGGAATTAAGGGCTTTTGAAGAGATCAACTCTTCAAAAGGAGTCAACCTTTCGCAAGAACTTTTCGTTTGAAATTTAAACGTTGAAGGACTAAAATCGAATAGTTGCATAGTTTCGGATTAAACCCGAAAAGTAAGCTGCAATATATCGTGACTAAATCTGAAAAGACGCGACTGTTCGAGATTGATCTACGAAAAAGTTGCGTCAATGTTCAGGGACAGGAAATGCATTTACAGAGAAATTATATTGTAACTAAAATATAAAAACACCAATCATAATTTTCTACTAAGAAAATTATTATGTGTCCACCTACACAACCTGCACCATAGCCAATGCCCAAGTGCCAAGCACCAAGCGGTCCACGGTCGGGCGTGCACTTTGCGCGGGGTATTTTTGGTCCATTCCAATAGAGTCCGTTAGTCTAGGCTCAAGCCCATTCCTCTCTAACTACCCCTCTTGCAAAAATGTAGGGTACACATTGGGGCCCAACCCAATGAGTGAGGATTTGCCTTTATAAAGTGCTTACACTCCAACTTTTATCACAACCTAATGTTGACAAACCCCAAAACACGCAAAGAACACCAAAAGTTTAACTCTTTCAAGTACCTTACTTTGATGTCAGAATCTTATTCTATTTTAGTGATAACCCCATGGTTTTCAAGAACCAAATACTCGATGATTTAGTCTCCAATATAGAATACACTTTAGCACGTGTGAACCGCTCGAAAAAAGATTGACGGAACTCAATTATTTTGTAGCTAAACTTAGCCAAAAATTCTAAAAAAAATTCCGAGTTGAAAAACCCAACCTTTTTCCAACAAAAAGCAAACCCGTTGCAAAAAACCAACTCGGAACGCATAATTAGAGCACATGTAGAAGTAAAATATTAAGAAAGTTTTCAGTTTACCCCTCATTGGATTGGGCCAATTGGCGAATTAAAATCCTTAACATCTGAGTAATCAGTTACATACTTCACATGGTTTTATAGATTAAAGGAACCAATTAAATCTATTAAAGAAATCGGATAAATTAAACTTATTACATTCATTTTCTTTCCCACGTACAAAGACACACATATATACATAAACATCACCATCTTCACAATATATAGGCTCTGTTTGGCACCCGTTTTTTTTAGCTTTTTTTTTTAATTTTTTGCTTTTCTGTTTTTATTTTTTTGCTTAATTCTAGCTAAAGTAAAGCCACAAAAATAAAAAAGTTAAAACTTTTTGATATTTTTGGTAGCAAATTTAAAAAAACTTGATTTTTAAGCATTACCAAACGGAGCCAAAATTTTAGTTAACTATCAAAATCAATATCATTTTACACCTCTCACACAGTTATTGATAAAAAAAAATTAAACTAAAATCTAGTGAGGCTGACGTGAATATTGTAAATTATAACTTACATAAGCGTGAATCATTCCGGCACGCATTCGCTTCCAAACAAATTCCATTGAAATGCTCTTTCGACAATTACAACTACTTTCCTGTGTTTCTAAA
>CM018912.1:10576270-10578770 GCA_009663005.1 Actinidia chinensis | reverse complement strand
ATTAAATTTAATAAAAATAAATTCATTAAACCCACCAAAGATTTGTGCACTAATTTAGTTTTGGAAAACCTTACGGTCATAGAATTTTGCCCAATAAAAATTTTTAAAATTCAAAATAAAAAGTTTAAATTCACTTAAGCATGTAAATCTCACATAACCAAGTAAATATGAATCATACATTTTGAATTCTCGAAATTTTTCTTGATTCAAATTCTTGCACTGCAATTTTAGTTTTTAAAATGGAGTATAAAGCAATTGAATTGATCTACATAACTAAGTAAATTTGAATCATTCATTTTGAATTCTCATATTTTTTTTTGGCCCAAATTCTTGTACTGCAGTTTTTATTTTTAAAATGGAGTATAAAGCAACTGAAGTGGTGGTCCAATTAAATATACCTTAATTAAAAATAACAAGAAACGCTTCAAATATTAACGGAACGTGTTGGGGATCCAGGCCAATGAAGAAATTGAGCCCAACCACATGAAGCCCAGCCCAAGCCCAATATGAAATAGTGACATGAATTGAGTCATATTGGGCAAAGACGAAAAGGGAGGAAGAGAAAGGAAAGAAAGAAGAGAAGGCAGAGAGAGAGATAGCCTTGACAGAAGCCTGTCAGAGAAGGCTAACGAAGAAGTCCAAGATTGAGGGCCACCTCCCTTCCCCAAAGTTCTCAAATGGTGGGCCGTATGAGCTCATGGTGAGCTCATCTGATATTCATTATGAGGACTATAAATTGAGAAGGTGCAAGAGAGAGGAAGACGGGGGGTGCAGAGAAAATGTAATCCTTGGGGGATTACTGGGAGCACACAGCATGTTGCTTGTGTGCCGAGGGAAGCTGGGAGAGAGAGAGGGCTATGTATTGGGGGAGAAGTGCATGGTGCTAGTGAGGAGCCAGAGAGCACTGAGGATCTGACAGAGAGTAGGTAAGACTTGTAGCTGTCGAGAGCAAGACAGTGAGAGATAGAGAGATGAGGAGAGAGTGATTGTGAGAGGGGAGTGGAGATGAGCTCCTCCCTATTGTACTCATTGTCATTCTTCTGAGATAGTGAATTATTGGCTTCCTCTCCGGGGATGTAGGCAGATTGGCCGAACCACTTATACGTGTTCTGTGTGTGTGCGTTGATAGGGTTAGATGGTGACTGGTAACTAGTCCTTGGGCACAACATAACGTACCAGATAAACTTTTGTATGACCCGTGTTTCAACAAAGCCGAAACTGTACTTCATATTTTTTTTTTATATTTCAGACTTTTAAATTTAAAACAGGGTATAATAGACTTATTGCTTAGAAATATTAATATGCAGAAAATCTAAATAAATATAGGAAAAATTAAAAAAATAAATAAAAACTCTAACGTTTGATCTCGGTAACAAATTAAACCATATAGTTTCAATTGTAATAAATTAAAAAAAAATAATTTCCGCACTCCACAATTTGATTTTTGCATTCCAAAATAGGAGTGCAGAAATCAATACTATATTGGTGTTGATTTCTGCACTCCTATTTTGGAGTGCAGAAATCAAATTGTGGAGTGTAGAAACTACTTTTCTAAATTAAATTTTGAAATTTTAATCTTGTAACATTTAAAGATATTTGTCAATCTGACAGAAACAATTGGTTATGGTCAAAAACTTCAAAACATAACGTCGTTTTCTGTTTACCCTTGTTAAAAACCTAATCAATCTCATTAAGACTTATTTTCGGGATAATTTTTACCCCTTTTCTAGAGCTTTTATTGAAAATAATCCCTAATTGTTAGAGTTTTAAAAGGGAGGGAGAGAAACATGGAATGAAGTCGTTCTCCAAAGTTTTGGTGTGAGCCAGTTGGTTCTGTCAATGCAAAATAAACGGAAACTACATCAAAACTCGATAGTTTAATTTGCTAATTAAAACTACATAGTAGATTAATAAAAAAATAAAAAAAAAGGTTGGAGCATGCGTGAACCTACTACCATTCCAAAGCATATGGGAAATATGAACTTGAAAGTATCATATATTGTCATCTGAAGATCCAAAACATCTTATAAGCTAAAACTCTTGTGCTGGTTCTTAGGACAAAATATAAAAATCGAATTCGTCATCAAAAAATCTGTTAAGTGTCGAAAACAGAGCTCGGAGGTCACAGTTCATGCCACGGACACCACTAGTCTCTCATTCCACCACTTCTGGTGAGGGGTGGGGGCGGTGCTTTTAGAATAATTTTCAACTTTTCTCTTGTCATCCCCAACCAATCTCATCGTCAGCACATTCTTAGATGCTCTCCCTCATTAATTTTCAAAATTCGTTTGGTGTAATATGGGTTATAAATTGAGTTTTGAAGCGTAATAGGAAGAAGAATGCAATGTGTCCAAACAGAGAGATGAGGCAAAGTGATCAGATACGAAAGGTTAGATAAGGTAAAGATGTTATAAAACAGTTAAAAAAAAAAATGAAAACATAGAATCGTGGCAGACAAAAACTACAGTCATGGTACAAGGACTTACTTTCATATATTTAT
>CM018912.1:10568770-10571270 GCA_009663005.1 Actinidia chinensis | reverse complement strand
CAATTAAATTAAAAAAATATTTTTTGTATATTATTTTTTTCATTAATTTTTTTTTTGTTTAATTTTGTTATTTTTATATATATGATGCTTTTAATTTGATTATACATTTTTATACGTTTTTTATTTTTATAATAATGACTTCCAAAATTGATTTAAAAAAAAATTTTAAAAACTAATAAAAAAATAAAAAAACTAAATAAAAATAAAAGAAAAAAAATAAAATTGATTGTCGAACTGTAAAAACACATCCGAACTTCACTTAAATCATCTGTATTTCGAGTTCGACGTGTAATCGATAATCATTTAGGTATGCGTTTTTTGTAATAGTTTATATTTTTTTTTTTTTTTTTTGCTATCCCATCATCTCTTTTTTTTATTTTTTATTTAGTTTATTTTATTTTATTTATAGATTTTTAAAAAAATTTTAAATTAATTTTTGTGAGTCTTATTTATTAAAATTAAAAAAATTATAAAAATATTAGCCATCAAAATAAAAATGCATATATATAAAAATAATAAAATTAAACAAAAACAATGATGAAAAAATAATAAACAAAAATCAAATTTTTATTATTTAATTTGTTTATTATGTATAACATTTTTAATAAAAAAAAATAAACAAACTAAATAACAATACAATAAATACTCAAACAAAAAAAACAAAAAAAAATATAATAAAAAAATGTTTTATCCCAAAAGAAATATAAAACTGATAAAAAAGAGAAATAGATTAGATTAAAAAAAATAATTAAAAAAACGTTAAAAAAAAATTGAAAACCAAATAGGGGGTGCGTGGGTGGTGGGGCTGAGTGAGTGAGAGGGGCAAAATAGTAATTTTGACTTGCAATAATGGCTGACAAAGTCTGACAGGGGAGGTCAGTGTAATTTTCTAAACCTCGGGGGAGGTTTCTGTTTTTATTATAAACCTCAAGGGAGGTCAGTGATATTTACCCTAAAATCAATATGGCATGATCATAAATGATAGTATTTTCTATACAGAAAATAAGTTGTCAAACTGTTGAATTTTTACACAGAAAATTCATACAGTAACACATAAAAGAAGTAGAAGAATTTTCACATAAAATTCTTTACACAAAGATATGAACAGAATTTAATCTGCAAATTAAACGCAATTAATTAACCGAAAACTGAAACACAAATCTGCTTAAATGTGTAGAACAGTCGTTAAACAAGTGAACAGAACATACTTCTGGAACAATGGCTGAAAAAATTTTGAACAGAAATTTCGCCGGAATTGATGTCAAAGACTCGCCAAAATTTCTAGGCAGTACTTCGTCTTTCTTCGGAGAGACAGAAGAAGAAATATAATTTTTTTTTCATATTTCTTACACTAAAAACAGCGAAAAAAATATTTCTTTTATAAAAATATTCTCACCATTTTGAAAGGTACCGCTCAAACTCACCCCTTAGAGTAGTTGCAACTCTTCACAGCCAAAAGGCGGCCCTTAATGGAAGTTGCAACTGTTGGATTTTTAATTTTAACTTCAAACTTCAACAATAATTAATAAATCGTCCTAAATTTTTAATATTTATTAATTTTACACCCCCCCCCCGAACGGACGGCGGCACGCGCGTTGGAGTACTAGGTCAACCATGGGTTATATAGTGTCATTCCCCTTTCACAAAAGTAGGGTGTCCCCTAGGTCCAAACCTTTAACAAAACTTAGGCTTTATATACCCACGTGACCCTTTTTAATTAGCAAATAATGGGGGACAAAAGTTGGTTTCACCCAAAATTCATACTCAAAGTACCTACTTTGGAAGTCATTATTTCATTCAAACCTTCATTGATTTGAGCAAATAAATGCTTATTCTTCAACTCCTCATGAAGGAGAATACAAAATAACTTGAACCCACTAAAAAAGACATGTAAATCTCACCTTAAATTTGACTCAAAAATGGTGTAAACACCAAATTATTCCAACAAGAACCATACCCATCATCCTCATCAAATATGGGTTAGGTTTGTAGAAATCCACTACGCACAAGAAGGGATCCATGTTTCATGTTAGGCCACCTAACTTTTTTGACCACGCGATCTGCAATGCGTAGAAGGATCCCAAGCTCTATACGTGGCACTTCTATAGCGTTAGAATAGCAGTCTCTAATGAACTATAAAAAAAGGTGACAAAGTGAGTGAAGTGATGACCTGGAATTTTTAATTTGGAGAAACGAAAATAAATATAATGCATGGAATTTATAACTTAAGTCTAAAATATAATATTAATTTAATTTTAGGATGGCGAAATCATATAATTTCAAAATATTCACCGTTGCTACTACTATGAAATTGTGATTTTCAAAAAAAAATTAGGATGAAATTGTGATTTTTGAAGGGTCATCCAAATAACCTTCTTTTTGGAACCCATTGAAGTGCTTTACAACCTTTAGGTTGATATGTGAAGATAATAAAAAATAAATAAAAAATACTTAGAGATTTTTTTACCAAATCAAGTAGTTTTGTAACAAATTTATCTGG